>CANXYC012564452.1:0-31179 GCA_948193065.1 Aleurites moluccanus | reverse complement strand
TGAATACTTGATATTGTTATTGATTTCCATTGGCCTATTTACATGTGGATTTGACAGAGTTGCCTCACCGACGAGGTAGTGGGTACATACCGTCGGCAATGTGCACATTGACTATATGTGATACCCTAGTTGGGAAGAGTTAACTGTCCTGGCCGTAAGACCTGATCAGTCTTATGTTTGCTTGATATGAGATCGACTGTGTGATTACATATAGTCTACATATTTCAGGGTCCTTTATTTGTCTTATCTACATGATACGAGTATTACTTACCTGTTCATTGATTCCAAACTTATACCTTATTGCTTACCACTGATGGCCATTCTATCATCGATTTAATTGTTATTTGTTCCCAACTTCTAAAGATATTTGATGTGCAATCAACTAACCTTGACATGAAAAATGAATATACTGATATTCTTTCATTGTATTCATTGTTATTAAACTTCAATTAGTATACTAAGTTATCATATACTCATATCACATGTGTAATGATGTATGCATGCTCACTGAGTATTTTTATACTCACCCTATTGTGGTTTATAATTTTTACAGGAATGAGATAGTGAAAACTGATTCCAAGTCAATTTCTTCTCTGACTTGGAATGGAAAGTACAACAAGGTAGAATATTATTCGCTAAAGGTTATAAGTGTCCACTCATAGAGCTCCATGGTACTATGTATAATTAGATGATTGAGTATTATAATGATGTATGAACAGTAAAATATTTAATATTACAGTGACATTCAAAATATAATGTGTAATGCATAATGATTGAAAATGTTAATGATAATAAAGTGATAAAGACAGTAACAGAGTTAAAATGATAAAATGAAATTTTCATGTTTTGAAAAAGATTTAGAAGTGCTATGTATGACTGTTGAACTGTGAAATTGAGAGTATAAGGTTGAAAAATTATTGGGAGTGTAAAATAATTTTTAGTGCAAGCTGTGTAATTTTTTAGAGACCCAATTTTGGGTTGGGATTAAGATTAAAATTACAAAGAAAACTCAGGCAAATTTTCTGTAAAAGTTATAAGTAATAAATGAGTTTTTAAATATTAATGAATGTATTAAAAATGAATGATAAATGGATTGTTCATGGATTCTACGGGTTTTCGGTGACCTTAAGTCTACCCATGTCCTAAGACCGTCGCGATCCAAAAGTAGGTCGTGATAGTATCCCACAACCATTTAGGAACACTACTGCCACCCAAAAGTGCACGTGCTATCTCAAGAATGTGACGATTCTTTCGTTCAGCAACCCCGCTCTGCTGTGGAGTTTGTGAGCAAGAAGTCTCATGAATAATTCCATGATTCTGGAAGTAAGAAGCCAAGTGCAATTTAATATATTCACCTCCATTGTTTATACGAAGTACCTAAAGCTGAGCATTAAATTAAGTAGTAATCATAGCATGAAATTGTTAAAATATCACCGAGGCTTCATTCTTATGTTTCATGAGATATAACCATGTCATATGCATACAATTATCAATAAAAATAATAAACCAACGCTAGCCGGACATTGTTATAATCGGGGAAGGACCCCAGACATCAAAGTGAATTAATGCAAAAGGAGTAGAATTTTTATTAAAACTCAATGGGAGTGGAACTCGATGGCTTTTTGCCATAATACAAGTCTCACATTGAAAAGAAGTATCAGATAAACTATGAAATAATTGAGAAAATAAAAATTTCAAATATCCAAAAGATGGATGTCCAAGATGATAATGCCACAACCAAATATCCTTCTGCTTAAGAGAAAGCTGACCAGATGCACGACAAACAGAACCATAGCTCACATCGTTGATAAAATACAGCCCATCCCTCTTAGTACAACGACCAATAATCTTTTTCGTGAGAATGTCCTGAAATAAGCAAAAATTAGGGTATATAAGAACAATGCAGTTCAATTCTTTTGTAAGTTGTCCAACATATAACAATCAATTTGATAAAGACGACACAACTAAAGCATGAGATATTGAAAGAGATGGTGTGAGAGTTATGCTCCCAGCTCCAGTTACTGGATGACAATTTCCATTAGCATTATAGACATTAGTCTTGCATGGCGATTCACGATTTAATAGGTCATTTTTATCTGGTGTCATATGATCAATAGCTCCTGAGTCGATGATTTATTCATCTATTGGACCTTTACCTATAGAAAAAACATAAGCAGAAGTACCTGGAGGGCGGGCACACGAAACCAAATAAAAATCATAATTGTTGGAACACTCAGATTGAACCAAACCATCAATCGAACTAACTTAAGTTGAACCACCAGTCACCATGGAAGCCTGACCCGATCTCTTGTTTGTACTACCTCCAGATTTCTTCTTTTTAGCTTAAAACTCATCCCACCAATTAGGATAACCATGTACCTTGAAACAAATCTCAATTACATGATTTTTAGCACCATAATAAGAGCACCCAGTCTGACCAGTTGATTTAGATGGTGCGTTATTTTCCATACATTTGTCTGGTTCTGCCAATCGAAGAGAGTCAGTAGCTTTTCTAGCCCGTGAAACCATAGCCGCACCTGTGGAAAAATTATTATCAAAGGAAAGCATCACTAAGTGTCTAATATCTTCCTGACATACCCTTGTATATGCTTGTTCAACCGTAGGAAGAGGCTACAACTACAACACATCTGCTCGAATTTTATCTAGACGATCATCAAGTCTGTCTAAGAATGTATATACTCGATCTTCTTATACTACGCTATTGTAATGAGTGATATTGTTATAACACATCATTGGGTTTAGGCGTCTAAAATCAATTTCACGCCAAAGTCCCTAGAGATCATTATAGTACTTCTCAAGGGGACCTCCAAATTGTTTAAGACGAAAAACTTGGCATTTTAAAGCATACACCTGTGAGATGTCTGATCCATCAAAAAAAGTAGTAGCAACTGTATCTCAAACAGATTTAGCAGTAGGAAATCTAATGAAATTACCAATCAACGTCAAATCCACAGAGTTGATTAGCCATCCCTTCACGGATGAATCTTCAATCTTCCATTTACAGAAACTCGGATCAGTTGCAGGTGGTGGAGAACATTCTCCAGTTAAATATCCCAACTTGTCTTTGCCTGAGATAAACATCTCAACAACTTGGGACCATAAGCCATAATTTTTTCCATCTAATTTTATGAAAATTGCAGGAGATTGAGTTTGAGTTTTCATTGGAGAAGAAGAACGAGGCTGATTCAGAAGTGCTTTCATTATTGATATAAATTCTTCAAAGAGTACTACAGTTGTCCTGCTTGATGAACCTCCATCAATCGGCTGGATAGAATTCTTCTCTTCTATCATAGATTGATACACAATTGATCAGGTAACCATGTCAAAAGGAAAGAAAAAACTATATATGGGAGAATATTTTTTTATTTTATTTTCTCACACACTATCAAAATACAATATTGAAATATATATATATATATATATATATATATATATCAACTCCTATTTAGGAATCATGCTAAATAAGGAAGGTGTAAATCAATTCCTAGAAATCATTTCTAAATAAATAAGGAAGATAAATGAAAATAAATAAGAAAGATAAATAAATTATACAACTCATACCAACAGTTAATAAACTTTATTTCTAGTTAGGATATAAAAGATAATAAAATAATAATAAATAATCAAATTAAGAATAAAAAGGCTCGTTTTATCTTTTACATAAAAATTATATATTTAATGAAAAATTTAAAAATTTTACCTCTTATTGTTAAAAATTTTTATATATAATTTAGATAGATGTAAAACCCTAACAAAAGATGATGGTTATTTAAAGCTTCTGCTGATTTAATTATAATTATTTATATTTATTTTTATAATAAATTATTTATATCCCTTAGCAATATATATTTTTTCGGAATCCACTAACTGATGTCTGTAAGTTTTTATTGAAATTTAGTATTAAGAGGTGTATTGAAAAATGCAAGGTAATAATTTACTTCAAAATTTATGAAATTTAATTGTTTAAGTAAATATGAATATATAAGAATGTAATTAATAAATTCAAAGATTTAAAATTTATTAATTAGATTGATTTTATATTTCATATATTTGAATAAATTTCATGAATTTTAAATATATTTAATCCAATGTAGCATAAATTTTTAATAATTCATAAATATAAAATCCAAAAAAAATGTGCACATTTAAAAAAAAAAAAATAAATTGACCCATTGAATTGTGATGGGTTTCACCCTTGTTAGACAAATTTACTCTATCAACTCAACTCAAATCATATTGTAAAGCAATTTAGGACGATATTTTTTTATAATTATAAAATCTCTAAATCATATTATATTTTTTTTCTCCAAATAAGTTTAAGTCTATCCCTTTTTATTTTCATTTTTTTATCATAATATATTCAATTTTACTAACTGGACCCTCCTTAAATCTGCATTTCACGTGTTCAAATTATCTTAATTTTCATTCTTCTTGTCCTCAATCGAATAAAAAATTATTTCCTAACCGAAATCTTCTTAGATTCAATTTTTTTTGGAACCCACTAACTAATGTCTATAAATTTTTATTGAAATTTATTATTAAGAGGTATATTGAAAAATGCAGGGTAAATTTATAATTTACTTTAAAATTTATGAAATTTAATTATTAAAGTAAATATGAATATATGAGAATGTAAAAAATAAATTCAAGAATTTTATTTTAATAAAAAAATAAAAGTTATTAATTTTATTAATTTCACATTTCATATATTTGAATGAATTTCATGAATTTTAAATATACTTAGTTCAATATAGCATAATTGTTAATAGGTCAAAATATAAAATTTAAAAAAAATTGCACATTTTTAAAATTTTTTAAATTGACCCATTAAATTATGATAGATTTTACTCATGCAAGACAAATTTAGTCAATCAATTTAACTTAGCTCAACTTAGTTTGAATCCAAAATTAATTGGAGTTCGCTATGTGAATTCTTTATTTTTCATTTCAAATGATTTTGGATAATATTTTTTAATAATTGTAAAATCTCTAAATCTTGTTGTATTCATTTCATTCAAATAAGTCTAAATATATCTATTTCTTTTTTTCTTTTTCTTTTAATCACAATATGTTTAATCTTACTAATTAGAGTCTTCATAGTTGTCTATTTTACGTATTTAAACCATTTTAATCTCCATTCTTTTATTTTATCCTCAATCGAATAAAAAATTATTTATTAATTGAAGTTTTCTTAAATCTTCATTTCATATATCCAAACTATTTTAATCTTTATTTATTTATTTTGTTTTTAATCGAATAAAAAATATCTAGTATAATACACCTTTACTTATATAAATGTGAAATCTATTTTTTTATTTTTTTTTATTTCAGATAAATTTTATATATTTATGAGTGAAAATTTATTATAATTTAGTACAACCAATATATTCAATAATTTCCAATAAACACAGCCTTATTTTGCAACCATGGGCAATTTGATAAATTTAATTTTGATATTAGAAAATTTTGGATCATATCTCCAAACTCTTGTTTGCATAAATTTTGGTCTTAATTTTTGTAAAGTTCAAAAACAAATTGAAATTGGAAAAAGAATTGGAATAATAAAATTCATTATTATGCCTAGACATAACATAAGCTGTCAACATTCAAAGCAAACTTGTTATGGGAATTTGTCTATGGCTAGAAACCAGAAGCTGTCATTTCCAAAAGACGGCTCAATATTCAGACCCACAACCCAAAACCAATCGACCAGTGTGGCAGAATATATCAATAGACTATAAGGCTTTTTGTGGGTGTTTTTAAAAAATAAAAATAAATTTTAATTCATCAAAAAAAATTAAAGAAAAAATAATTAATAAATAGAATTATTTAAAAATTATTTTTAATAATATATAAGAAAATTTATTTTATTTAAATTTAAAATAATTAATTTCTTAATATTTTTTTATTTAAATTAATTAAACTCTTAAATAACTCTTTTTTTTCTTTTAGTAATTGATTTAGTGGGGCGATTTCGTAATTTTGTGAAGCAGTACAAGCCAACCTTGACATGTGCGGTTGGGTTCCAGATCAGATGGCCAGCGATGCCCACTTCTACAGGGGATTGAGGCTGTAGGCCACTACCTCCATGTGGCCCATCTCATCTTGTCCATCTTCAATTTTTTTTTTTTATAAATTATAATGTAATCCTTAAATTTTAGTGCGAAAAATAATTAAGCCTTCATATTTTAAAAAATTAATAATAATATCATTTTATTTCATTTCATTTACTATTAAGTCCTTCCATCCAAATATTTTATAAATTTAATTAAAAAATTAAAAAGAAAATTTTTTAAAAAAATAATAATTATCTAATATTTAAAATACCCTCTCCCACCCCCTCCACCTCCACCTCCACCCTCTTCACTCTAAACCCCCAAAACCCCAACACACTGTCTTCAATTCCTCCACCATGTCACTATCACTTATGAAACAACAATATAGAAATTATCCCAAAATAAATAATATCCAAAATCACTAACCTCTGTTACCCCACAAAAAGTATCGCTACCCACCTCTTTGCAAACACTAATTGCCCTCTCTTTCATGAAATTTCATAAATTCTATATAGAGAGACGATAAAATACTTATGTAAATGGTGAGGGTTATAGGAAATAAATATAAGTTGTGTGGAAAAATTAGAAGAGAATCATTCGATGAAATCTATTTTGGTATTTCAAAAATCTTACAATTATTTTTTCATATTATTTTTGCTCGAATCAAGACGGGATTGCCGAGATTGAAGCCATTGATGTGGTTGCACATCTGATTGAAATAGATTTATTTTAGATGGCAAAATTGAAAAAGTTGGTGGTAGTGGTGGTGAAGGAATTAAGTTTGACGATGGTGATGGTGGTCAATTTGAAAAATATTTTTGGCGATACCAGTGAAAAACAGTGTATCCTAAAATATTATGATTGTAGGTTTTGTCCATAATGGATGTTTCGATAAGGCTTAGTTACAGAGGAAGGGAATGAAACCCAATAAAATAAGCCTGACAGTGGTGCTTTCAACAAGTGAGCGGACGAATATTATATGGATTTATTGAAAAAACTGAATTTATTTATATTATATCAGTGAATAATGTATTATTGGATACTTACTCCAAGTGTGGGAATTTAGGAATGGCTCAACTCGTCTTTGAACGAATGCTAGAGAAAAAGATTTGTGTGAAATTGAAAAGCGAGAAAGAAGGAAAGCTAAAAAATCTTTTAAATTTTTTTTTTAATTCGAGAAAAATAAAAAATTATAAAGAAGAAAAATGATAAAATTTTATTTTTAAGGGTTTTTCATATGTGAAAATTTAATTTTTAATATTTGTGGTAAATAAAAAAAAAATACTTGGGTTCACTTAAGGTAGAAGTGGAAAATTTAATGATAAAGAAGGGATATTTTAATTATTTTACATAAGACTTAACAGAAAAATTAATAAAATATAACGGAAGGATTTATTAGTTGATGAAGTCAAAATAATGGGATATAATTATGAGTTTTTTAAAATATAGAGATTTAAATGTATTTGGATTAAAATTTAAGGATTAAATTGTAATTTTATTAAAAAAAATTATAATAAAATTTTTAAAGTATAAATAATTACATTTATATATAATAATACATATATTATCTTCTTTTTTTAAAAAAAAATCAATAATTTCACGGCTATAAAATTGCAAATCCGAACGTCTATTAGGGTTTCCATACCCGATTCAGGGTATCATCAATCGTCATCCAATCACAGGCTTCATTCTTCAATTCAAAGCTTCATTTTTGTTTTTGGATATATATAAAAGGTGCGTCCTTTATTTCTTGTATTAATTAAATTTCACCTTTTTTTTTTGGGTTTCTTTTTTGGGGTCAATTTCAAATATATTAATTTAATTTCCAAACTCTCAATTTCAATTTACTTTTTCAGCTTGTAAAGATATGATCTTTATGGCAATGAACTTTTATTGGAAGAAGATTGAATTGAATTTGATTTCAAGAAAATGATTAAATTTGAGTGTGGTTAATCTTTATTTATTTATTTATTTGTTGTTTTCCAGATTTTGAGTTGATTTGAACATGATGATACTGCTAGAATGATAGTTTATTGTTCTTGATCTTGATCCAAAGAGACCCTTTTAAGACTTGATGGATTTGGGCAGTGAACGTTCTGCTCTCGAGTCTGTTGAAAATAATGAATCGACTACTACCAACCCAGATGATAGAGTTTTGAATCTTGATCACAATAATGATGAGGTTAAGGCTAATGGGTCATATTCAAATGAAATTCACAACAAGGGTACTAGCAGAATTGTTGATACTAATTCTTTGCTTCATGATGGACAAGTTAACGAAAGTATGGGATTTGAGCACGTGGAGAATTCTGTGAATTCTGAGCCTTTAAGGGCTAAATCTCCTACTGTGGGGTCACCTCTTATGACTAAAGGTTATGGTTTGAGAAAGTGGAGGCGAATTAAGAGAGATGTTGTTAAGGATGGTAGTGCCAGTGTGGATATCAGTAAAGTTTTGAAGCGTGGATTGTCTATTTCTGGGAATTCTACCAAACCAACAAACTTAACGTCAGCTGAGATCAAGCAAAATTGTGAGGGTTCTACTGGATCCGCCAATTTATTAAGAAATGTAGGTGTCATTGACGGATTGCTGGCCCATGCGTCTAGTTTGGAAACTAGATTTGCTGTTGGCTCTGCTTTTCCTCTTGGGACAGATTCTGAGAATAGTGAGGATCGAAGTAGCAAGTCTTCCACAGCTGCTAGTGCTCCAAGGTTGAGGAATGATCTCCCTAAAGTTTTGGGGTATATGCGAGAGAAGAGCAAGATCAAGAATACAAACGGAAAGAGTGTTGGTAGCTCAACTCAACGGGTTCAACAAGGGAAGGCACCGGTGGAAAGCAGCAAGAAGCCTAGAGGAGAAAGGGTCAAAAGCGAGAAGGAAAACTCTCATTCCAGCATGGAATCTGACTCAAGAAGCTCCAATTTTGTATTTGCACAGGGTGTTTGTTCTGTGACCAGTGACGGGAATCAGAGCAAAAGATCAATGAATTACGATGCAGAAAATAGTGATGATGCCCATGGAGGAGAGCAACAGTTTAGTGAGGAAGTTCAGACTGGTTATGGTCAAGAGAATGTAGGAGAAGCAGAAGATGTTTCACAGGACGATTTAGCTGCAGATGTTTCTTGGGAGGGTAAGGAAGAGACAAGCAAAAATCATCGGCCCGCAACAGATCAAGATCCTCTGGTTGAGTGTCTAATTACCCTCCAATCAGTGCAGGAATCCCTTGAAAAGGGTCAGTGCACCTAATAACTTTTTCCTTTTAACGTTTCTGTATGTGTTGCTAAATGTGCTATTAGACTATTTTCTTGCTGATATGCAGGTGACCATGCTGTTATTATTTGGTGTTAATCCATGTTTGACAGATTTTTAGTGTGCCAATGAATAATTATTCCAAGTATCTGGATATCTGGTTCTTTTATCCTTTTATACATTATGAAAAAGCATAGAAATCCTTATCATCCATAAACAGGATTATCAAATTATTTAGCTTGCATGGGTTGTTGTCAGAAGGCAGAGCTGTAGTGAAGCACCAATGCTGAAGGTAGAAAAAAAATCTACATTTACAGATTATGGCCATAGTTTGACTTTTTAGTTCATTCTAATTGCACATTTAAGAGTTTTTCAGTTTTGGATAGTGATACTGGCAATAAACTTTGAATGGAATGAAGCTGGAAATTGTGGTTTGTAAAGGTGGCTTAGAATGATAACTTGCTGTTATATTATGGATATGTCAATTATTGCAAGTTCATGAATATTTGGATTTTGGATGGAGATCCTTTTGGCATGCAAAGAAAAGTTGTGTCAGAGCATAACAAAATTTGTGGCCAATATAAGGCAACCATCCTCAGGGCTTAAATAAGAAGAGTATAGAATAATCTGGATGTATGCTGTATGATTATTCATAGCTTGAAGTGTGGACAGACTTGGGCAGCTTTGATGCTTGACTTGATGCTTTATTCTATTCTGTGTAATTTGGTGGCTGATCTGTGATAGGTTTGATGAATCCCAGTTCTTCAGATGTCTGTAGGAATGTGGCTTATTTTTGTTGACATGTTATGGCCTGAGATATAAATAACACTTTTTTTTGTGAAAGAGTGCAGCATAAGTTTGCCTTTTCATTGTTAAGTTATAGAGTCTTAAGCAGAAGCTATTGTTCATTGCAAGGAATGGATCATTCTTGGGTTGTGCCTTAGGAAGTGAAGATGCCACTCTAGGATAAAATTGTTTTTACTAAGATAAACTTGTTCTCTTGGATTGTCAATTGGTTTGTGCTCTGAGAGGCTTTCAGAGGAGCATCTCTTGCAGAAATTCAGTGGGATTGGGAGGCTTTGCTAACTAAATTTTTTATTTTGCTACTCGTCTTTATTTGGCTGGATTTTCAATTGGCTTCTGATGTTTACTATTATTTGTTTATTTGTGTCCTGACAATATTTATTTTTTGAATTTTTCTTGCATGATTTAAAGATTGTTTCAGGATAAAACTATTTTGTCTGTTTTCTGTGAAACAAAATCTGACTACTTTGGTGCAATAGCTAACAAAATATGGCGGTTTATTAAATTTAACAGAGCTAAGAATTTTTTTCACAGAGGTTCAAAAATTAGGAAAAATTGGGAAGGTTAGCAACGTTCCAGCAGATTCCACTTCTGCTGACCAAGAAATCCATGAGTCAAACTCTTCTGACCAGTTTGATTCTGAAAATATCAGGCAACCAAGTTCCTTGGAATCCCAAGTATTGAGCTTGACAGAGAATGTAAAATATTTGGAAAGCAGACTGGAAGAGGCAAATGCTTTGCTCAAGGTGAAGGAGTCCAGGGTTGCAGAACTTGAAAATTGCTTGATTAGTGGCAAGCCACCAATGGAAGAATCAGGAAGTACCATAGAGTTGCATCAGGAAAAATCTAGAGATACTGAAAATGAGCTTGAGGGCCTATTCAAGCAAAAGATCGAGGCTGAAGTCGAGTATTTGACACTAACAAGGACAATACAAAAGTTGAGAATTGCTGCAGGTGATCAAATCACTCTCTTCGAACAACAAGAAGCTTTGGCTGGTGAGCAAGCACAGATGCTGAACAAGCTCGGGGATGCAGAGAAAAAAGCTGCAATACTTAAGAAACAAGCGGAGGAGGTGGAAAAATATCACGAAGATTTTTTAGGGACTGAAGAGATGTTGAACATGCAGATAAGGGCATGCAAGGTTGCTTCTTGTTTTTCTATCCAGTTGACTTTGCTTATCTTTGTCTTCTGGTTATTAGTGTTGCAGTTATCACCTCATTCTGGGGTGGTTGTACCTACTTAAAAAATATATTAGAATGATAGGTCATTTTTGTGTATTCTCTACATTTCTATGCAAAGATGTTACTACTTACTACTTGGAACATGTTCTTTTTTTTCCCCCCCATTAGGGGTGATCAGGGGTCGGAGTTGTAACAAAGTTTTCAGGTTTCATCGTGCAACATTTGTAATTCATCGGTTTTAATACTTATTTTGAGTAGAGCATTTTGAAGATGACAAGTTTTTCATTTTGACATGTATCTGAATAGTAGCATGCAATTTTGCTGGATTTATTGTGTTTCTTAACTAGGGTTTTGATGGTGGAATAATGGTATGCTTGATGTATTATCCAGGAATATGATTTATCTTGCAATAGCGATGATACTGGTTTCTTTTGTAGGAACATATAATTTGGATATTATTTGAATATTTTATTATTTTTTTTTGGAAGCTTAAAAGTATGTATCCTTAAAATATAATATAATATAATAGAGATAATTATTATTTCAGCTTATGGGGAAAAATAATTTTTTTGGGTGAGAAATTGATTTTGGCTCAGTTTATAGTATTTGATAAATATCAAGATTAATAAAAATAAGTATCTGGATAGGTAAAATTTAACTATTTGGATAAGTTAGAAATTGAAACTTCTCAAGATAACTGAATTTTAGATTAAACGCGTTGCTGATTTTAAAAAATTAGTGGATAAAAATATTTTTATGAATTTATAAACAGTTTTTATATTGTATTTTACCAAACACGAATAAATAGTTAATTGTTTTTGGAAGTATCACTTTTAGAAATAGAACTTTTTCCCCATATGAAAAGCTATTTTCATAAGCTGTGCCAAACTAGATTATAATATATTAATTATTTTTTAATATTTTAAAAATATATTAATTTATCTTTGATAATTGTTATAATATATATTTATATTATTTTATCTATTTTTTATTAATAAAATATAAAAAGATTAAAATACCCTGTAATTTAAAAAGTGCAATTTTCGTAAGTGCAATTTCACACATTCTTTTTTTTTTTTCTCAATTACACTCTCCATTTTTTAATTTTGGGTCAATTAAATCTCCAAATTATTATTTTTATGTTAAGTCCAATAGTTATGATTTTTCTTTCAAATTTCACTGCTCATATCTCCCATTCACGAAATAGTGATAAACCCCACTATCATTGCATTTCCCTTTGTGAAATTCCCCTTCATAGAAATCCCCATTGCTATAAACTCCAAACCTTCTCTTATAAGCCTCTTCTCCTTCCGGATTTTGTTGCTGCTGCTATTAACATTTGACTCGCCAATAAACCATTCAACCGGCGTGGATTTGGTTCTTGAAGAACAAAGACACAGTCTTTTTGTGTTTACTTCCCATAATTGTTTGATTATTGTCAAATTTTGGTTAATTAAGTTCTTGTTCTTACTTGCAAAGAAAAGGGTAATAGCAATAAAAATCAAAGCTAATAAAAGATTTTCTGATGTGGGTATTTCTTCTCTTCTGAAATAAATAAATAAATAAAGAAAAGAACGAAAGCGATAAGAGAGTCAAGAAAGTGAGCGAAACCGTAGTAAGAATAGGTGTGAACCGGGCCAAGCCGGTCCTTTTAGGAGTTGAACCAGACCGATTTGATTTTCTTCTCTCTTCCCTTATTTTTCCTTCTAATTCTTTTTATGATGTTGCTGCTTCTGCTCTGGTTTGATAAGTTCCTCTTCGGCTACAGAAGTAAGACTGTGGATGGATGATCCGACAGTGGGGACTGAACAGAGAAGTGACGACTGGTTGCTGGTGAGCTTCGCTTGACTTTTTGTAATACCCTAGAAAAACTTATCATAGATGCATATTATTATTCTTAGTTTTTGGTTTGAAATCATCGAAATGACTAAAAATAATTTTAGAAATACAGTTAGAATACAAATGAAATATTTTTTTGAAAAACGTCGGTGTCAATAATATTGTCGAAAAAAATAGCAGTTCGGTCGACAGATAAATTTTTGATTTTGATCAAGGGATAAAGAATCATATAAATGCATGTGTAATTATAGTAAAAAGAAAAAGGTGAAAAATATTTAGGAACACTGAAAAAGTAGGTGATGACAAAATTATAAATAAATGAAACTTTGTAAGTATAATGAAATTTGGACTGTTTGAGTCTTAGAATGGCTCTAAAACTATTTTTATAATAAAATATAAATAAAAAAAAGCTATTTGAATCCCCACTTTAAAATTCAAATCCCAACAGAATTGTCAGAATAAATTTCTTCTTCTTCTCCATTTGGCCAAAACTCCATCTTCTTCTTCCCATCCATTTTCCTTTAAATTTCTTAAGGAAAAATCAAAGAAAACTTAAATCCAACTTTTGATTTCTTGATTTTCAACCTTGTTTTGCTTGGAAAATCAAAGAAATCCAAGAACTATCACTATATAGATTTCGGGTGGATTCATCAATCAAGTTAAAGAATTGATTTATTTAGTTTAATGGTTGATTTAGATGTTTTAGATGTTGATTAGAATGTATTATGTGATTAATGACATCAATTGATGCATTTGATAGTTTTTTCCTAATATGGAAACTCTAATTCAAAGTTGTGAGATTTGAATTTTTAAATTAGTGTTAGTTAATGTTAGTTAATATTAGATTATGTTAATTGATGGCTAATAGATGGATTATATGTGATTGGTTTGATGTAAAAAGTAAAGAATTGGAAAGTTGTTATTTTTGCTTATTTTGAAGATTTTGGTGGCAAAGTGAGTAATTCAAGTGATTTGAATTACTAGATGAGTTTAATATGAATCAATTATCATGGCTAATGTGTTAAAATGTTGTTTGGAAACTTGCTATAAAAGGCCATGTTTGGCCGAACCTATGTTGGCCATTTTTGAATTGTTTTGCCTTTGATTTCACTTTCTATTTTGATCCTTTTGATTGTGTTTATTGTTAGCAAATTGATGGTTATTGTGTTGCCTACATTGTGAGTTGTTTGTTGACTATATGGGCAATATCAATGTTGCTTCATAACCTAGCCAATTTATCCATTCATTATTGCACATCATGTGTTTGATAAAATACCTAATTCATTTTGCCATAGGCCTACCATTTGAATGCTATCGTCGTCAGCGACATTGACATACCAATTGAGCCAACTTCTTGACTTGGTTTGTCCAACTTTTGAATCATTCCAATGTTTATTGTTATTCTTAGTACATATGTTTATTACTACTTCCATTGCTTATTTATTGCTTAATTGCAGTCTCGTTTGATTAAATTCATGAGCTACTGTTACTTGATGAGATTCTTATTGTTTATTGATATTGATTGACTTGTTTCATGATCTTATTGATTCCAATGAGATTTGATAGAGCTGTCTCTTCGACGGGATAATGGGTACATATAGTAGGTAATGTGCAAATTATATAATGATACCCTAGCTGGGAAGGGTTAACAGTCCTAGTCATAAGACCTGATCAGTCTTATGTATAGTGATACATGAATGATACATGTGATACAAGTTTGATACATATGATACAAGTTTGATGACCCTTTATCTGTCTTATCTATGTGATATAGTTTCATTGACATGATTATTGATTCTACAATCATTTACTGTATTTTGATTCTTTTATTCAGATATTGTTGAGCAGATTAATATTCATTGATTATTTGTCTACTGTTTATTGATATTCCAGTCTTTTCTTCTGGTCGATGCATATTAGATTCACTGAGTATTTTTTACTCACCCTTTCATTGTTTCCCCTTTCCAGGTGCAGAGTAGAAGACAGATTTTCGACTGTTGTTTTCTGAGGAATTCTGCTTATTTTTTATTGATATTCCAGTTTTTTCTTCTGGTCGATGCATATTAGATTTACTGAGTATTTTATACTCACCATTTTATTGTTTTCCCTTTCTAGGTGCAGAATATGAGGCAGAATCCCGACTATTGATATCTTTGTGGATTCCTGCTATATTTTGTGATAGTGTAATTATATTAAACACAATATTTTTGTATGTTCATATCTTAGCTGCTCCATGGGTTGTATATGGTATAGTTAGTCTATGAACATGTATGTATGATTTATTTTGGAGTTTAATTAATGATATGATATGAAGTGATGAATACTATAACCAATTGCAATATAATTTACAAATGGATTACAGATTGACTGGATGAATATTAATTAAGTAATTGAATAATAATTTGATGGTAATAGATGAATGCATGTGATATTGAGTTTTATGAGTGTCAGTCGCTCCTAGCATATCTTGCATCCTAGGACTGTCGTATTTCGAAAACGGATCGTAACACTTTTATGGCAGTCCATTTTTGGGATTGGGTCGGGGAAAGGAGATCCAATCTCCAATCTTCACCGTTTAAATTAATCTTTTAGTGTTAGTGAGGAAGATGAGGAAGGAGAGGGGCTAAGGAGATTGGCTTGAGCTATAGAGAGATTGATCTTGGGTTTCATTCTTTTTTTTTTTTTTTAATTTATTTATATATTTATGTAAAAAAATAAGTAATAAAAATAGAATTTAAGTTTAAAAGGACATTTTTGTCCTTAAAATGACATTTTTTAATGAAAAATAATGGAAAATTTAGATGGAAGAATAATGTAATAGTAAAATGAAATAATTGTTAAGAAAAATTAATATATTTTTAAAACGTAAAAGGTAGTTAATATATTATTATAGGAAAAAAATAATAATTATTTAAATATAATAATTATTCTTGCATGTTCATAGTAATAACTCTTAACTGGTTAGCAAACAAGATATTGATGAAGATTAGTTCTCGAAGCACTTGGGATACATATCATTCCATGAATGTGACTTAATATGAAGCCAAGTATCCCTTGCTTGCCACCGACGTAGGGATGGCAATTTTACTTGTTCCATGGGTACCTGATCTATCCCCCTCTGAATGGAGCGGGCAGTTTAGTAAATAAAATGAAGCAGATTTTTTTACTTTAAATTTGAATTGAGTTCGGATTAGGTTTTGATAATAATAATATCTGAATCCAATTCGATTATATATATTATATATTTTTTTATTTTTTAATATTATATTTATATTTAATTTATATATTTTTTTAAATATATATATATTTTTTAAAATATAAATTATATTATATGGATATGTGAAAAAATACATAAATAAATATATAATTTTTAGAGAAAAATAAGAAAATATATAAACGGATATTTTTCGTCCCACTCCATTATCCGCCCAGTCCTATCTCGTCCCAAAATGAGACGAGTATTTTTATTTATAAAGGGGTCAAATTTAGATAGATGACAACAGAGCAGATTTGGATCGGATTTTATTATTTTTATTTTCGTCTTCATATATTAAAATCTCATTTTATCCCCGCCTTATTTTTTAATGGGTTAAAATTTTGATATCACATCCTGTCGAAGAATGAGCAGGTCGAGGACTTACAATCAGTGACTTGGTTAGCAAAAGCGACACTTCATAGGTAAAAGTATAGGTTCGAACAAGGTGATCCAAGGTGACCTAACTACATAAGAGAACAATTTACAAGTTTAGCTACGGTGCATTATGTACATTTAATTGATAAAACATACAGAAATTGGAACTCAAAAGCTCTAAATCACAATGATAAATTCTGTGCAACAGACAGATTCCCAAAAAAAAAATTAAAAATTTAATCAAGAATCACTTAGAAGCACCAAGAAACCTATACTATAATGAGCTATTGCTTCGACTATGATTTAACGGCAGTAGAGTAACATAAATTCGAACTCAAATCTAGCCTACCATAATGAATTAAACAACCCATAATCTTTCATCAGGAGGAGCATTCAAATCAAATTTAAAAACTGAATTATTTTCTTCGTCATAAGTCACTTGATTATCTGAACCAGCCTGAGTTTCAACAAGGTCCCCAACTTTCCGGTGATAGGTTTTATGCCCACCTAGTGCTTGACCAGTGGAAAAAGTCCTTGAGCACAAATCACACGCATAATTCTTCTTCTTTCTATTTCTCTAATTGGAACAACTGCTTGTTCTTGTTCTGCCACTAGTTGATTTTTTACTGGCCGGACCAATGTTGCTTTCTTTGCTTTCTTGTTTCTGTTATGAGCTGCCATATGGCCGCCCAGTGCTCTATAATCATCAAAGAAATGGTGGCATTCTTTGCATACATAATTAGAACTTGTTAAATTAATTAATTCTAAAAGTTTCTTGAATTTCATATCCTTCTTCTTCATTGGCTTCTTTATCACTCCTACATCAATATAATTCTTCTTCTTGTCAACTTTCCAATCATCCAAGTCTGAGTATTTCTGCTTCTTGTTAACTTTCCAATCCAAGTCTGAGTCTTGGAAGTTACTGTACTTATTTTCTTCTTCTTCTTCTTCTATTTTCTGAACTTTATTCCTTTCTATGATTTCTTGTAAAATTTTTGATATATCACTTTCATTACCAGTACCAGCCATAGATTGCGGGACAAGGAGGCTATTAATCGTTTGGAGGATCTCTTGACTGAATAAAGGAGAAGAAGAAGAAGATCTTTTGCGAGTTGTGGACCAACCTAAAGAAAGAGACTGAGTCAAATCGGTGGGTGCAGGAACAGAGTAATATCTGGGTTCAGAAACAGAGTAGAGACCAGAATCGGCAGTAGAATGAATTCTATTGTCATCATCAGGACAATAACCATAGTAAGAATCATTGGAAACCGAAAAAGAAGAATTGTCCATAAACATGATGGGTAGTGTCAAATTTTGCTTATAAATCGATCTGAGATTGAGAATTGCAGAAAGACAGAGAGCGGGTGGGTATTTGTAAGTGGATTAGCAAAGCAAGGAGAAGGTGGTTTTTAAGCAGCAGTAATGGACCCTGTTTCGGCGTTCGAGGGTTCAGCTTTAAATAAAAAAATTTTAAAGAACGAGGGTTTCAAGTATCCCAACAAATCCTATTTCGTTATGGATACTTTATTATTATTATTATTATTCGTTAGGGTTAAAATAATACAAAAACGTTACTTTATTTTTATTATTATTATTGTTAAGGTTAAAATTATACTAAAACATTATTATATATTATTTCCGTTAAAATTTAAGATTTTTTCATCAAGTTTTGATCATAAATAAAACCAGAAAACTGAAAGAAAATAAGACAACTTTAAGATTGATGATTAATAAAAATTTAAGGAAAATTAATGGCTAATTTGATTTACAAAAGGCCTGCGCAATTAAATTCCTAAATCAGTTTAGTTTTTATTTCTCATGGCGGTGGCAAATAATATATATATATATATATTCGTACAAGAAGCTGTTTCGTGTGTGCGCTCTGATAGAAGAAGTCGGTAAAATTGTGTCCATCTTTTGCCAAGAAACAGAGTTCAGAGTTCGATATTTTTGAGTAATTCTGTGCTAATTTTGCAGTTTGCCCATGGTAAAGAAGAGCTGCGTCGGACTTGTTTCTCTATGAAGAATAAAGCTGAAGGAAACATTATATCTTCTTGATTTAAATAAAATTAAATCTTCATACTAATTATTGGTAGAAATCAAAGACTAACATGGACATTGATGCTACTAACGTTTTCTGTTTATGTGGACACAATCTTTCAAGTCGCATACTGCTGGATCATACTCCTATGCCCAGAAAGACGCGTTTCCTTCCTCCAGTCATGGCTGAAGTGGCGGTGGCAGCAAACAGAACGGCCTCTGCTTCTAAACCTGAATTCAAGAACAAACACCCTAAAAAGAATTTCAACTCTGAATACTCCAGCAAGTACACCAGTCCTATCACCAGACATCCTTTGTATTTGAATAGAACTCCCGCTTTTATTAACTTCCTCCTTGCAACCAGCTTCATCTTATGTACCCATGAATAATTTCACCTTCTTTAAAAGCACCCAATTGCGAACAAGTAGAAAGAGCGCCAAGAACAATAATTTCATTAGGCTTAAACTCCATAATCTCCATCCTTTTAAACAAATCCAAAGCTTTTCCTTGAGCAAACCCAGCAATCAACGCATTCCACGAATGTGCATAAAGAAAAACCTCGATCTACAGACGATTTTGTTCAAAATTAGTCATAAAATTAAACAAAATCTTTCTGGTTACCGATAAAACGAAGGAAAATTGAAGCAAAACATGATTTCAGATGATTATCTCGTCTCTGCTAGTGATCCCGTTGGTGAGCAATAGACCCACATTCAAGCCCTCAGAATCGCCTTCCTCTTCCTCTGTAGAATCGCATGAAGAAGCATAAGGAAATTTGATGGCCATCAATGGTGGAGATCAAAGGGTTATTAAACCAAAGCTTCTTTATGCCTGAACTTCTTCAACAACTTATCATGCTCTGTCAATTTCACCTTCTTTGGTTTCATATCATTATCAAATGGGAATGGAACAGATGGTGCATGAACCGATGTGGTCGTTGCTTTTGTTTCAGCGTCTGGATCCATTTGTTGTCTCCAAATCTAATTACTCTCCATCTTTAACACCAATTCCGTTCAAGATCAATCAAAAAACAAGGAAAAACCAACTGGTATCAGAGATAAAACATATATTGATAAAAAATAGATGAAGGAAGTGAAAGGAAAGGGATTAGTAATTGATGAGAGAGGAAAAAGTGGGCGCGAAAGGAAGTGTTAAATAAGATACACTTTAAATCGGAAGGAAAATTCTAGGAAAGTGAAATAATTTCTTTAAATTAATGAATTGCAGAGGAGATGAATAAAGTGAAATAATTTCAAGGAAGGATCTCAAAGAATAACCAAATTTATTGTTTCAAAAAAAATAATAAATTGGAAAAAAAAAGGGTAAAGTACATAAATGGTTTGGACGGTTTTCAATTCGAGATATGTGAAATTTTTTTTATTTTATTATATTAAATATAAAATTTATTTTGTTAATATTTTAAAATTTTAATAATTAATATTATTAATAAATATTAATATGATGCTGACGTGATATATATTAATTTTTTTTATTTTTAATTTTAATTTATTCATATTAAGCCAAATAATCTCACTTACTTTAAACATAAATTTACTATATAAATTTTAAATTTTCTTTTAAAAAATTCAATAAAAAATAATTTTGAATATACAAATTTAGCATAAACAAGTTATTGAATTTAAAAAAATATATATATATCAATTAATAAACAAATTTATTTAAAAATATCTTGAATAAATATAGACATATAAAAAATATATATAAAAAATAATTCATATAATATTAAATAATTAAATTTAAAAATAGATTAAATAAGTGAAAAATTAAAAATTAATGAGTGAAAAATTAAAAATTAAAAATTAAAAGTAACCTTAAATATTAAAAATTGTATATATATATATATATATATTTTTGTCAAAAATGTATATTAATTGCAATTTTTTAGTACAAAAATATAAAATTTTATCCTATTTTCACTTTTTATTTCTATTTTTGAAATTCAACATTTCATTGCATAATTTCTATTTATCTTCTTTTAACAGTTTAAATTATTTCACTTTAGTCTAAATTGTATCATTTTGTCTTAGATGGAATTTAATAATTTGATTTATTACTTAAAATTAAATTTTTAATACTTAATCATTTTAATATGTTTAATAATGCCTATATTAAAAGTTTTAATTAAAATAGTAAATTTAAAATATTAATTTAATTTATACTAAATAAATTTACAATTTAAAAATTATATCACTTATATTAATCAATACTTAATTTTCAATTTTACTAAATACACTCTTAGTTTATATAGTGTACAATACTAAATTTAAGTTTGAACTCAATATTATTATCATTTATAAAATTGAATTACGCGTGGCTAGATATTTAATATATATTCAAATTTAGCTCGACTATCAATAAAATAAATAAATATATTTATTAATTTAAAAATTAAATAATTTTGATATTTTAAAGATTATATAATATAAAATATATTTAAAATCACATAAGATATGAATATTAAATTGGACGTACAAATCAAATAACAATAATATTTGAATTTGTTTTTGGTACAATATATGATCTTTTTTTTATACATTGAAAGTATTATTAGAAAGAGATTCAAATTTTTAATTTCTTATAAAATAAAATAAATGTTCCCACTGTCTCATAATAAATAATTTAATTTTTTTTATATATTTTAATTTAATTATCTTATTTTCTAATCCAAATTATATTTTATCTTAATATTATAATAATACCCTCATTAAAAAAAAATATGTTGGAAATAAAGATAATAATGAAAATATATAAAATGTGGGAGAATTAGATATATGAATAGAAATTAAAATAATAATAAATTAAAATAATATGTTATTTAATATTTATATATTTTATAATTAAAATAATTATTGTGTAACGGAGAGGGAGTACTAAACACTGACTCACCATAGCCAGGAGCGGAATTATATGTTATTGCACAGGGTCAATATCCCCAAATCTAAAAAACTTACATATTTAATTTTCACATGAATCCTCTTAATTTTCACATTAGCTTTCTTGAAAAATAAAAATAACCCCACAAAAAATTGTTGTTTTCCTTTACTTTTCTTCCCTTGTTTTCCAAAAGTCCGTATGTGAAATTGTTTTATCTAAAATAAACAGCTTTGCAGGTGCAAATCCGTATCATACACTGCAATTTTTGTTTCATTTCTTCTAAATTTCCACCTTTTTTTTTTTTTTTACTATTGTGCCCCTTCAAGAATCTATAAATGGGCTATTTTCATCAAATTATCGGTATTATTTTTTTTTCTTATAAAGATAATTCATCTGATATTATATCCACATTTACGTGAATATAAAATATATATATATATATGAAATTATAATTTAATATATTAAAATTTAATATTTTTTAATTTAATCCTTAAATTTAAAATTTTAATTTCGCTCTTTAATGTATAATATAATGTAATTCTTATTAACTAGGAATAATCTTCACAAACCTCCGGTGAAAATTTATTGAGAATAAGTATTTCATTTGTATATAAACACTATAGATTAGTTAGAAGTATTAAGCCACAATTCAATTATTCAATATCATCATTTTATGATGAATGTGCGAAAGTGAATGGATCAACTTTATTCTCACATTAACCAAATAGAAATTGACTTGAGTTATTAAAACAAGCAAATAGTGCTATTATATTTTTGAGTACTACTAAACTAAAAGTTTGGTTGATTAAATAGAGTTACTTATTCGCAGGTTTCAAGTTAAAATCTAATATATAAGTTATTAGAATCATCAAATTCTGATTAAAGATATTTATAATTTTTTTTAAGTGAATAATTTTTATAAAATTTATAAAATTTTAATAATTTTTGTGAAATTTATAAATACAACTCTTTCATTGGATCATAAATGATGGATTAATAATAAAACGCTGACGCACTGCTATCTACTGACAATTAAATGGAGCCACATACGAAACAAATCTAGACCTAGAAAACCATGAGAAGAGGAAGTTGTGTGCTAGATGCATTGAATACTTTATTATTTTCACAGTGCATTAACAAATTTAAATTTGTTCACTTGAAAATTTGATCAATCAATTCATAACAATCCTAGACATGGGATAGTTTCATTCCCAATCCAGAGTCCACAGATCCAGCAAACTTATCAAAACAGTAAATCCCCCTAATCGCGCAAATCATTCATAAAACAAAAATCAAATTGAGCAAATCATCAAGTCTCCTCAACAAGCTACAAAATCTGCCGGAAAGCAAAAGTAACCAGAAATATAACCACTATAAATGCAAAAACTCGTAAAATAAGAAACTCGGATCTTTGCGTATGGAAATTTCAATGATTTTTTTAAAATCTGTTTATTTTTATAGATTTTACAAAAATTGTAATTAAATATCTTTTGTTTTCTATATACTTTTTAAAACTTTTTAAAAATCATTATTGAAATGTTTTTGACTTTTGAAGTCTTTAAAAATTATTATTAAATAACTCCAACTTTTTAAATCCATCAAAATATTTAATTCTCTTAATCCTAATTTAAAATTAAAATCCTACTCTAACTAATAAACCTTAATCTGGAATGGAAAATCAAAATTTATAAAAGCAGCAAATTGAATAATAAACAAGCCTAAAAGCTTAGTAGATGCAATACAATCACTTGATAGAGAAATTATACTATATTTACATCAAGTAACAAGTATATTGCTGCAAAATTTTGGATTCTTGCCAACAAACAAGAACATCCTTTTTGGAAATTGGAGATCCAACTATAGGCAACCATTGGAGATCCAACTATAGGCAACCATTACCATAAATCATTGTTGTAACATACCCTTAATTATTTTCAAATCCAAAATAATAATAATAACAAAAAAAAAAAAAAATCAAAAACCCCAAATGCCCTCTTGAGGAAGTAAATTCAAGTCAAGTTGAAAAACTGGACGATCAAAAGAACCACCTCCGGCAGCAGAGGCAGAGGCAAAGTCAATGGCAGTAATAGGTTTTATGACCTCCAAGTGCCTGTCCAGTTGAAAAACTTAATGGTAAATCTTTTTGGTAGCAACCACTGCTAATTCTGATCGTAAATTTGGTTCTTACTTTACCTTTGCACCTTTGTTCTGATCTCTTCTTCTTGTTGTTGTTGTGCGCCGCCATATGCCCACCAAGACCATGGAAATCGTCGAACACTTGGCCACATTTCTTTTATTCATAATAAAAAAAACCTTGATATCATTATTATTGTTAGTATTGTTATCATCATTATCATTATCGATTTTTCTATGGATGACTCATTAAAAATTAAATATTTAGATGATATAAATAAATAAATTTAAAAATAAAATATATAAATAAAAATAAAGATTTTAATCTATTACTTGACATGATAAAAGTCGTAACAAATTTAACTTCATCAAAATTTTATTTTCTCTCATTCAACTCATTTTTATATTAATTTATTTATATTGCTCTAACATAATTATTTTATAATTATATTTTATTGAAAATAATTGTTTTCAACGAATGCTCTTAAGGTACTCGTTAGAAAAATCATATTATTATTATTAAACAATAATTTTAACAAGTTATTAAACTTCTTTTGAACTTTTTTCTTTTTTTTTTTTTTTTTATTGTCTTTAGTGTAAATAAATTACCATAACATCAGGATTTCAAGTAATCACTTATCAAACGATTAATTCACATAAAAAAAGACATGTTTTTCCTCTTAGAATTTACAAATGACTTTATACAATTATTCTAAAAAATGCATATAATTAATAATTGAATAATACTTAAAGAGTCATCTTTTTCAAGTATTATTTTACAACTACATTTTGTCTAAAATAATTATTATTAACGAATATTTTTAAAGCACTCGTTAGAAAAATTATATTATTATTATTAAACAATAATTTTGATAAGTTATTGAACTTCTTTTGAGCTTTCTTCTTTTCTTATTGTTTTTAGTGTAAATAAATTGGCGTAACATCAGGATTTCAATTAATCACTTATCAAGCGATTACTTCTGATAAAAAGAAAAGACATAATTTCCTCTTAAAATTTACATATGACTTTTTATAATTATTCTAAAGAATGTATATAATTAATAATTGAATAATACTTAAAGGATCATTTTTTTTAAGTGTTGAGTTGCAAACAGTATAAAGTGATCACATCAAATTAAATATACCAAATTTCTATCTAAAATGATTGTTGCTTAATCCAAATAAAAGTTCGAGTCTTTTTGTGCTCATTCCCTCATTTATTAATATCATGATTTACTCTATTTTTATTGTTATTATTGTGATTGTTGTTGTCATTATTAACCTAATCATATTTGTGTTGATTTAGACTTTAATTTTCGTCACTTTTATTTTGTTTTCCTCGATTCGCCACTAATTAAAAGACTCTAAATCAATTTTGACGAGAAATTATACAGTGTAATAGTGATTCAAACTAGGAAACTTAGTTGGAATGACAAGCCACTTAAATCATGATAAGTGGCCTTGTTTTGGCAATAATAATAATAATAATAATGACGTGTAATGTAGAAATTGAAACGTTCACCATCTAGGATTTATTTGAATTGTTAGAGCATCTCTAACCTAGTATCATTTTGGTGTTCAACGCAAAAATGGAGTAGAAAATCATTTCTAATCCAACTCCATTTCTTGATGCATTTTGGTATTTGTGAACAGTAAAAGGTCAAATTTAGTGTTATGTTATTTATGAACGCCATTTCTTTCTCTATTTTTTTGTTTTTTATTTATAAAAAAATCCATTTTAAAAACATTATTTGTAAAAAAGTCCCATTTTAATGCAAATTGTTAGTTTCAATAAAAGAATATAAAAAGATTATATATATATATATATATATATATATATATTACCTAAAGTTTTACAAAAATGAAATGTAATGTAAGTCTATTCATTAAATATATAAAATAGTGAAATTTTTTAATAAATTGTATAAAATAGATAAAAAAAATATAAAGAGAATATATTTTTTTTGTGTTAAAAATAGTATTAGAAATTAAATTATGATTAGAGATGAAATTACTATTTAACGTGATATAAACTATAATATAGTATAAAATTAATTGCATCTTAGTGTTGTGGATTAAAGATGTTCTTATATCAATCTCCATAGATTGTCGCGGATTGAAAGTGGGAAGTCTATAATTTATTTTTCTATGACTCAGATTAATCAATTATTCCTTCTCTTTTCGATTTGTAGTTTGATATTTTGGATTTTCTTTTCCAATGGAAATTCAATCTTAGGAGAGCAAAATAAATTTAGAGTTTGGGAAAGAGCAGTTGCAGAATGTAGCAGGCTAGTGATATCGCAGGCACTAAGAAGGTTGCATCGACATTCTTCAACTTTGCTTTGAAATTTTGTTTAAAATTTTTGTTAGTTTTATTTTTGGTAAAAAAAAAAAAAAATAGAGAATGAAAATGGAAGAAGAAGATGAACAATTAGAGAGACAGAGAGAGTAGATAGACAAAAAATATATATTTTTTATTTTTTGTCAAAATAATTATCACATGTTATAATTTAAATGGTTTGTCATTTCAAATAAAAATTTTAATTGAAATCACTATTATATTATATAATTTTTCCAAATTGACAATGATGACCGCGGCTGCGGAGGTGCCACCACCCACAAAGTGATGATGACTAGGCGTTTCTTTGTTCATTGTTATTATTATTATTATGTTGTTGGTTTCACAATCTTTATAAGGTGAGTTTTTATATTGGATTGAGAAGAAAGAAGCGATTTTAATAACTACTGCAGAAGAAGAAGAAATAACATAATTTAATTTTGGGATTATGGATTCATATATATTATGTGCATATAGGATTAGGGTAGAATTTACAACAACGCTTAATTGGGATTAATTTTTAATGCAGAAACAAGGATTATTTTCCATTTCTTTTCCATAATGAAAACCTATTTCCTTGTAAAATTAGGATTGAAATTTTCAGTTAATCAAATTTGTAAAGTCAAGGTGTTGAATCAACTTCAATTGAATTTTAAATATTAAAAAAATATAATATAATAAATTTATTTAAAAATAAATTTAGCTTTCTAAGCTTTTATTTATTTTTTTTTCTCACAATTTATGAATAAATTATGGGTAGGACATATCAAGCATTTGAAAATTTTGATTTTTTCAAATTCATATTCGATTAATGACATATCTACTTATAAGGCATAAGGTTAAAATTAATATTTGCAGATAAAATAAAATCAATTAATTTTTATTGTGTATTAAAAATTATGATATAAGATAATGAGAATGCAAGAAGAATAATATATTTAGTAGACTGAAATAAAACATAATATAATTAAACACATTTTTAATATACAAGTATTACATTATTCAATTTCGAATAATATGTTTGATATGCTATAGTCAATTTTTAATGTAAATATTATATTACATTGAGTTAATTACTATTTTCTCCCTATAAAATTATTCAATATATTAAATTCCCTGACCTTTCAAAAATATATTAAATTCCCCCTCACAAATGTTATAATATACTACTAGACCCTTCCGTCCAATTTTGCCTTTAATTAATTGTTAGTCAACCCTATAAGAATAGTAAAAATACATAAATGCTCTTACCCTTTAATTTTAATTAATTACATTTTATTTTTACTGTTAATTTTTTTTTTAGAATTAAAAAATATATTTTCATATTTTTGACATAAGAATAGTAAAAAGACATAAATGCTCTTACCCTTTAATTTTAATTAATTACATTTTATTTTTACTGTAATTTTTTTTTTTAGAATTAAAAAATATATTTTCATACTTTTGATAAATTTGAAAATAAGAATATTTTTAAAAAATATTTTTATTTTATTTTTTAAAAAATAAAAATATAAAAATGAATTTTTTATTTTTATTAAAAAATTTAAGAAGAAATAATTTAATTTCTTAAATTATTTTTTAAAATAAAAAATAACAAATAAAAAATATTTTTATTTATTTTTTATTTTAAAATTTGTCAAAAATATGAAAATAATTTTTTTAACCTTAAAAAAAAATTTAAAGCAAAAATAAAATGTAATTAATTAAAAATAAAGGGTAATGACATTTCTATCTTTTTACTACTATTGTGGGATTGACTAAGGGCAAAATTGGATGGAAGGGTTTAGTAGTATATTATGACATTCGTCAGGAGGGAGTTAGTGTATTTTTGAAAAGTTAGGGAGGACTTAGTGTATTAGATCATTCTACAAAGGGAAATAATAATTAACCCTATTATATTCTATTGTAACATGCTTAAATTATTCTTAGAGTGTAATAAGGGGCTACCCAATTTGGGACATGTACTTGTACCAAAAATTCAAATTGAGGCTTAGAAATTTTTTTTTTGTTCCAATTAAGGTATTGAACTATTAGATTATATAATCAACATAAATAAATATTTACCTTTTAAAGCGCAATTAATTGATCCATTGACTTGTATTACCAGTCTAAAATCTAATCACAAATGAAAAAGGACTCTTGTTCCACAGTCTAAGAGCTACCAATGTTACTGCTTGTTCACCAATATAAGTCGTAGGGAGAATATTTTCACACAGAATTTTTTCTCTTTTTTTCTCCAGAAAATGTGTTCTCTTTTTTTCTATTAATTGAATTCTTCAGATGATAGTGATAAGATAATTCTCAACTAATGAGATGTTATCTTATCATCTTTCAAATTCTAATATTAAAATACTTGTTATCTTAATATTATCTTTAATAAATTAATTAACTAATAATTAATTAATTATTTAATGGACTCGAGTCCAAACACCAATCATGGACGTACCAATACTCAACCATTAATTTCAATATTTCCCACTCGCATATGAAGAGGCACATCTCATCTATAACAAGCCTTTATAGACATTTCATATTAGATAAATAGACCATGTGACAGGCATACAATGAGAGCCATTTGTTATATACCTATTAGGGATATATAGCCTCTCGACAAGTATTTTTTGAGTAGATAATGTATGCACCATCCCAGATTACTTATCATATTTTTTTTTGTCTCTCTTTTGATCTCATAACATTTTGTATTCATAATTATGTTCAATCATAAACATAACTGGTCGACCTGTAAACACAAAAATTGAAAGTGACCACTGAGCAATCTTCATTTATGTTTAGTTCCCTCAATCATAATTCAACTCGATTTTCTAGAAGTGTCCCATTTAATCGAATCACTCATGATATTCTACTAATACTCTAAGATAGAAAACATTGAATTATATCTTAGCAACTAGGCTAAAGTCATAAGAGTTGTAAATTTGATAACCATAATTTTCAAGGGTCTCATATTTCCAAAAGTTGAGATAATTAACTTTTGTCCTTCCTCTAGTCAAATTTCATACATATGGTATGAATACATGTCATAGTGTTCTTTCCTTTTTCAAGGAGCACATATCTATCAAAAGCATATTTTTGATTTATAAACACAATGCAGATGATAGTTTAGACACACTCAATGTCTAACTTGAGTTCTCTTATCTATTCAGTTCAATTCATAAATCATATATGAAAACTTAGACAGATATAGGCATAATTACACATAATTTGCCACTTCAATATCATCATTATGATATGTAAATCTCATTTTCTAAAATGAGACGACTATCTTGTTTTAAACACGAGCTCTCTCTCTTATCACACAAATAATTCGCTTAAAACAGTCTCATCTTTATTCATCTCATAAATAAATAAAGACAATTACCCATATGAGAAGGTCCATCTTCTTTCTATCCGACATACTTTCACAATATAATAACAGTAAATGTATTAAACATTTACACTCATGTAAGCACAAAACAAACATCATGTTTTAGTATCAATAACAAAGCGAAATTTGTTGAACAAAACAACAAATAACTTAAATACATCAACATCTATGCAATCCTTGAGTCTTTGTATGTCTAAAATATATATTTCTGGGAACATGTTTGATCATAACGATTTACAACCATCTCATGTGTAAGACATATTTAAGGTTTACCTTCTTTGCATGTAACTATAGTCTCTCACAAAATTATATTTTGTGTCAATACATTTGGTTTAGTAATGAATTTCGGATCTTTGGTGTAACCTACAGCTGCTTGACTGTCACAGTTTACTCAAAACTGATTTACTTGCAGCACCTCATACCCAAATATTCCAAAATCTCTTCACTCAGACCACCTCTAGTTGTAACACCCATCATTTCTCCTAAACATTCTTTGTGTATATTTTGAGTATAAATTTATTTTTATTGGCTTAATTAATTAATTTTGAAATAAGTATAAATATTTACTTATTAATTACTTCTGATAATGATAGAAAATGAATATGAAAATTTTGCGAGAGAAAATGCTAAGTGTTAAAGAATTTAGAATTTGAGTCTTCGGCGAAATTCTATAAAAACTGGGTTAAGGGTTTCCAGCCAGCATTGGCGAGCTGGCCTTGCGAAGAAGAAATGCCGAGCTAGCTTTGCGAGAAGGCAATGTCGAGCTGGCCTTGCAAAGAAGCAATGCCGAGCTAGCTTTGCGAAGAGGCAATGCCGAGCTGGCCTTGCGAAGAAGCAATGCCGAGCTGGCTTTGCGAAGAGGCAATGCCGAGCTGGCATTGTGAAGAGGTCTTGCCGAGTTGGCCTCGCGAAGAAGAAGTGTGAGGTGAGATAGCAAAGAGGAATATGTGAAAAGGCATGTGCGGGCCGGCAATGCAAAGAGGCATGTGCGAGCTGGCATATGCGAACTGGCTAAAGCGAGCCAGCAATGCGAAGAAACATTGCCGAGCTGAGATTGGCGAGCTGGCTCTGGTGAGCAGGAAATTGGCGAGCTGGACCAGCAAATTGAATTTTGGCGAGGCGGGACGAGTAAGTGCATAGTAAGAGGGATTTACAAATAGGCAGTAGCCTATTTAAGAGAGGCAGTAGCTGATACTTAAAAACATTAAGTCATTTTTCTTTCTTTCTATCATCACTGAATTCGTTCCTTCTTCTTCCAAAGCCTGATCACTGTTCAATGTCTTCCTCATCGATTCTCACATTTTCTCCACCGAATTTTTCTGGATAAAATTTAGAGGATCATATATATACTATCTGGGTTCATCCTCTTTCAGTCCATAGTTAGTGAGGAGGGGCTAGAAATATCGGCAGTAACAGTAAAGGATTTCTGCCGTGAATCACCATTTAAGGTATATATTTATTTGTTGATTTTTATTGGTTAAATAGATAGTATTTGGGTTGAAATGAATGGGTTTAGAATTATTTTAGCTAGATTAACTCTAAATAATGGAAATCCCTAAATTCTAGGGTTTATGTGAAACTTTGAATAGTGAATTGATGAATTAGTGATGA
>CANXYC012563194.1:0-11603 GCA_948193065.1 Aleurites moluccanus | reverse complement strand
CTTCAAGAATATTTGAAGCTTGTGTTGCCATTGATATTTGCTCCAAGATGATTAAATCTTTTCAAAAAAATGTGGAGACAAGCTCTGATACCAATTGTTAGTCCCTTTGGCAACCAAAATGGGGGGTGAATTGGTTGTCTTATAAAATAATGACCAATTAAAAATATGATGAAGGAAGAGAAGAAGAAAATCAACATAAAGGTTTATAGTGGTTCGACCAAAATGAGCCTATATCCACTCCTCAAGATCACACTTGAGAATTTCACTATCTTTGATCCTTTTATAAGTTCAAGATCAAACCTAAGTGGTTTGGTTCACACTTTAACCTTTTACAATGTGTTTTTCTCAAACTAGGCTCACACACAACCCAAAAGATTAACAAGAGATGAGAAGAAAGAGTTCCTTTTTCTACCACACTCTCTTATAAACAATGATCTTCAACAACCTTGAAGATTTACAATAAATGCAAGTATATTCTGATTTTTGCACAATAAATATGAATGATCTTTTAATAAATGACTTATGAACTTATTTTAGGTTGTTCTCTACTCATTTAATACAAATCAACTCATATTTATAGTTTTGGTTGAAGAAAGAGCCGTTTTGACTCATTTTACCGCAATAAATATACCTGAAATTTCGCTCCAATGGCTAGTTTATAGGTGAGTCACGCTCGCGACTAGAATCATCATGCCCATAACCAGCAACTGATCTTTTGACTTGAAGAAGAATAAATTTGAATTTTATCAAGTTGCACCTGCGACTAACAACTGTTGCATCCGTGACCAATTTCAAAATTAAGTTGGTTGATCTACTTCATGCCCACGACTGAGCTGGTCAATCCTGCGATTTTATCTGGTCACACCCACGACGGTAAAATGTCAAGCCCGCGATTGAAAGTCAATATTCATGTTGAAGCTACTGGATGTTTTGAGATATTCTGAATTTAATTTCGCACCTGCGAATAATTTTGTCACACTCGCGACTTCACTTAGTCATACCCACGACTTCCTTGTGTTACACCCCTTATTGGAGGGACACTATTCACCTTGAGGCTACTAGATGTTTTTAGAATTCTCAAATTAATTTCGCGCCCATGACTGCAAAGTGTCGCGCTGGCGACTTGAAGCTTTTCAAGATTGTGACTAATTTTGTTGCACCTGTGACCAAGCTTATTCCTAGTGTCGCGCCCGTGACTTCAAGTGATGGCGTCCGCGACTTTAAGTGATCGCACCAGCGACTAAGCAGCTTCCTGCAATACTTCAGAGAAATTCTTGGACATTCTTGCACATAATCAAACAAACTTATTAGTCCATTGATTTGGTATTTATAACCATCAAAATAAGTATGATGAAGACCCTAAGGTCTAACAATAAGCATGATGGGAGAACTCAACTTGTTATTGGGTTTACAAATCAAGCAACTAGAGCATGAAACATGATCAATCAATCCAAGTACACCAAGGAGCTACTAAAACGATTTGAAATGGACAATACCAAATCTCAACCTACTCCTATGAGTACCTCAATTAAGATGGAGATTGATGATAAAGGTAAAAGTGTTGATTCTAAACTTTATGGAAGCATGATAGGATCATTACTTTATTTAACCGTATCTAGACTCGACATATTATTTAGTGTTTGCATGTGTGCACGTTTTCAATCTAATCCTAAGGAATCACATATCGCCGGAGTAAAAATAATTATGAGATACCTTGTGGATACACCAAATTTAGGTCTGTGGTATCCAAAAGGGTCTTCATTTGATCTATATGGATACTCCGATATGGATTATGGTGGTTGTAGAGTTGATAGAAAAAGCATAAGTGACACTTATCAATTTTTGGGAAATATGCTAGTATCATGGTTTTCAAAAAAATAAAATTCAGTTGCACTATTAACCATGGAAGCATAGTATGTAGCATCTGTAAGTCATTGCACTCAACTTTTATGGATGAGAACTCAACTAGAAGATTTTCAACATTCATTTAATTGCATTCCCATAAAATGTGACAACACTAGTGTCATATGTAATACTCTATAAAAGCTTATCATGTTTTTATGATTAAAGTTATCAGTACGTGGTTTGAAATTATCAAAATGACTAATGATAATTTTATAAACTCAGTTAGAGCGAAAACGAGAAACTTTTCCGAAAAATGTCGGTGTCGATATCGCTATCGCAAAAATAGCAGCCCGGTCGACAGATGAATTTCTGATTCTGACTAAGGAGTAAATGATTTTATATATGCATGTGTAAATACAGTAAAAAGAAAGAGGTGAAAAATGTTTAAGAACACTAATAAAGTAGGCAATGGCAAAATCGTAAATAAAATGAACTTTAGGGGTATAGTGAAATTTCGACAGTCTGAGTTTCAAAATGGCTCTGAAACTATTTTTATTAATAAGTATTAATAAAAATAAGATGTTTGAATATTTACTTTGAAAACCAAATCCCGGCAAAATTGTCAGAATAAATTACCGAAGGAAAATGTGGCAAAAGCACAATTTAAGGAAAGTTTGAGGACCAAAAGGAAATTTACCAAATGTGACTTGCTATATAAGCCACACTTAGCAAATTTTTGCCCATTTTTGTTCTTGTTCATCCGTAGCCTCTCCCACCATTTTTCATTTGATTTTTCTTCCATTTTGTTAAGGAAAATCCATGGAAACTTGATTTAAACACCATATATAATCCATCCTCCATCCATTTCCATCTATAGAAATCAAGAAATTTTCAAGAACAAAACATATGGGATTTTTATCAATTTCACAAATTTGAGGTAAAATGTTGTTTTGGTTGATTTTATGTTTGATTTAGGGTTAATTGATGTTAGTTAGATTGGGTAATTAGTTTAATTACATCAATTGATGCATATAGTATTTTTACCCAATTTTCAAACCCTAAACCTAAGTTGTATGAATTGAATTTGTGCAAATGGATTAGTATGTGTAAATTAAGTATATAATAAATTAATTGGAAGTTAATTGATGAATAATTGATGGTTGAACTGTTATAGAAAATTCGATTGAAGAAAATTGCTCATTTTGCCTACTTTGCGGAATTTGAAGAAATTGGTGGCAAAGCAATTTTGTTTGGTGATTTGGAGTGTTAGGTGAGTCTTTTATGCATTATATGTTATGCCTAAAGTGTTAAAATGCCAATTGGAATCCATGTGTAAAAGGCCAAAGTGGCCGAACCTAATTATGGAAAAATTGCCTTATTGTGTTCTTGTTTTTCCTATAGCTTTTATATGCCAAATTGATTCATTCGATGATGTTTATTGAGTTGTATTTAATGCCTATGGAATTGCTTTCAATGTGTATTGTTGTTGACAATTGGGCCATTGTCAATGTTGCACCAAAACCTTACCAAAATGTCTGTTGTTGGTAGCACACCAAGTGTTCGATAAAATGCCTAGCTTAAAATCCATAGGCCAATCATTTGAATACCATCGTCACCAGCGAAAATGGCATGCCAATTGCATCAACTTTTTGGCCATAAATGACCAACTTATGTTTGATCCCATTGTTGGTTGCTAGACCTTTGGTCATTGTATAATTGATTGTTATTGATATCTTATTGATTCTATTGCTCATTGAATTGATTGATGATGATGCCATATTTTGAAATGATATCTATTGATGTGTTTATTGATTCTATTGATTACAATGTGATTTGACAGAGCTGCTGCCTCGACAGGGTAGTGAGTATATACTGTCAGCATTGGGCACAATGTATATTGTTATACCCTAACTGGGAAGGGTTATGAATCCTAGTCATAAGACCTGATCCGTCTTATGTTTATTGATATGAGTTTGACTTGTGCTTGACACATTTCTATGCATATTGCTCTATTATCTGTCATTATCCGTCATTATCTATCCTATCCATGTGATATACTACCCATTGATGTGATTATTGACTTACAGTCATATTCTGTAATTGATTATGTATTCTAGAGATTGTGAGCAGATTGATTCATTTACTTCATCTGCCTATTGCTTATTGGTATTCCATTACTCATTTTAATGGTCGATGCATATTAGATTCACTGAGTATCATATATACTCACCCTCTCACTGTTTCCACCTCTAGGTACTGAATAGGAGGCAGATATCCCAGCTTTTTGACTCTCTGTAGATTCTGCAGTTTTATAGCTGTGTAATTATATTAAACACTAAATATTTTTGAATGTTCATATCTTAACTGCTCCATGGGTTATGTACGGTATAATTAGTGTATGAATATGTATGTATGGGTATATTGGAGATTAATTAATGATATGATTATGGTAATTACAGAAAGTAACAGAATGAATGACAGAGTATCAAAATGAATAGTGCTTATGTGAGTGTATGATTATAGACTATTATATGATTGATGATGGGTATAGATGTTTCTGCTGCGATATTGTGTGGTATGTGATTGTATTGTAGTGATTGATGGGTTCTATGGGTGCCAGTTGCCTCTGGCATCTCCCGCACCGTAAGACTTTCACGGCCCACCGGATTAGGTCGTGATAGAGGTGGTATTAGAGCTCTAGGTTACAGATATCCGAGCTCTAGGTTACAGATATCAGAGCTCTAGGTTATAGATATCAGAGCTCTAGGTTACAGATATCAGAGCACTAGGTTACTGATATTTGAGCTCTGGAATATAAATATCAGAGCATAGGTTACAGAGGAATAGTAACTATGTACAGTACAGGTAGAGTTAAGTGGACCATGGAGCATAAGAATTTCGGTATAATCTTTTATTGAATTCGTCAAGTATATGTATAAGTATTCTGCATTTCTGTAATGTACTGAGTACGTGTTTTGCTTTTTGATGGTTTACAAAGATGCATGATGACAGAGACAGGGATACCAGAGAGGCAGAGGTAGCCTCTAATGAGTCTCTAGTCAGAGAGTTTTCTATTTCAGAGGGTCCATCCAGACCTTGACGGACTACAGAGGAGATAGAGAGGAGTGATGACCCTTGGAGGATAGAGATGATAGGGGGAATGATGGATTTGCATAGGGAACTAGCAGATTTGAGGTGGGAACGATAGAATGTACCGCCATCGCCAGTACCAGCAGCAGTGCCACCCCCTGTTGCACCTACTGCAGTGCATATTACTCCAGCACCTGTACAACTAGCTGTGGTTCTAGGAGAGCCTATTGTACAGGGAGCCCGCTGAGTTATTGATGAGGGTGAAGTTTCTATGTTTAGCTTTTTGAAGCTAAACCTGCCTGAGTTCAGAGGGGATAAAGGCAATGAGCCTAATGATTTTCTTGAGCAGGTTGAGAAGGTAGTTAGGAAACAACCTTTTTCTGATATTAGGGCAGTGGAGCTAGTGGGTTTGTTATTGAAGGGGAAAGCCTGGACATGGTTTTCTCGTAGGATGGAGCCCAGATTGTATGGCGATCATCCTCCTACTTAGGCTGAGTTTAGACAGGGACTGATTGATGAGTTGTTGACAGAAGGGGTAAAGACCGAGAATTTGATACAGTTTGAACAACTTGAGTAGGGTATCAGATCAGTTGAGGAATATGCTGAGGAATTTATCAGACTGAGTAGGTATGCTACACAAATTGCTCCTACTAAGGCAGATCTGGTTATGAGGTTCAGGAGGGGTTTGCATGCTTCATTACATAATGCTCTTATTGCTACTGAGTTTACATCTCTGACTACCATCATTGATAAAGCTAATCAAATGAAAGAGAAATACAAGTCATAGAGAGAGAAGAGGGATCAAAATAGGAAGGGAGAACCTGGAACACAGAGTAGGAGGGGGGAGAGCAGCTCTCATCCTAGACAGATTGATCCAGTACCCAAGTTTGATCAGAGACCTCCGTTTGGTAGTCAGAGGAGGAGGACACAGAGTAGAGGACCTTTGGTGCAGTTTGTACCTTTTTATTCTCAGGGTTCCTCTAGACCTGCTACACAGATGCCCATTGTGCCTACTTGTGACTAATGTGGTAGAAGGCATAGAGAGGAGTGTCGGTGACAGTCAGGTGCTTGCCTGAAATGTGGGCAACATGGTCATTTTATTAGCAGCTGTCCCTTATGGGGTGATCAGCGGCGATCTGCTACAGTTTCTCAGCCTACTGTTCAGATGAGTCAGAATGTTTCCAGAGAGGCTTTTGGTAGGGGTAGAGGCAGAAGATAGGCATCTAGTAGTAGTCAGGCCCTAGCAGGCAGAGGCCAGAGGCGAGTGTTTGCAGTGAATGCTCAGGAGGCACAGGGATCTGGCAATGTGGTTATAGATACTATTTTGATACATAATGAGATTGTTGATGCTTTATTTGACTTTGGTGCTACACATTCATTTGTTTCGCCTCAGTTTGCACCTAAGTTAAATAAAGATAGACAATTATTCAATATGCCTCTAGAGATAGCTACACCTATGGGGGAGAGTATAGAAGTGGATTATTATTACCCTGATTGTGTGATTGAGATAGATGATAACATTATGCGTGCTGATTTGATTGAACTGCCTGTGTTAGAGCTTGATGTGATCCTTGGTATGGATTGGCTATCGACACACCGTGCAGTTATTGATTGTTATAGAAAGAGGGTTAAATTCCAACCTGAGGGGAAGCCTAAATTTGAATTCTTAGGTGATCGACAGGAATTCATAATTAGTTTTATTTTTGCTATCCAGGTTAGAAGGATGATAGGGAAAGGTTGTTCAACTTACTTGGCCCATGTGATAGATGTGCAGAAGATTTCTGTAGATATTGATCAGATATCAATGGGTCGGGAATTCTCTGATGTCTTCCCTAAAGAATTGCCCAGATAGGGAGATAAAGTTTGAGATTAAGGTGTATTCAGGCACCGATTTGATATCCATTCATCCATACAGAATGGCACCAGTAAAATTGAAAGAATTAAAGGTGCAATTGCAGGAGTTATTAGATAGAGGAATTATTAGACCGAGTAGTACTCCGTGGGGTGCTCCAGTGCTATTTGTGAAAAAAGACGGATGGCTCTCTGAGAATGTGCATTGTTTATAGACAGTTGAACAAGATGACAATGAAGAATAGATATTCGTTGCCATAGATTGATGATTTGTTTGATCAATTGCAGGGTTCCAGTCATTTCTTTAAGATTGACTTGAGATCTGGGTATGACCAATTGAGAATCAAGAAGGGTGATGTACCTAAGACTGCTTTCAGGACCCGGTATGGACATTATGAGCTTCTAATGTTGCCATTTGGGTTGACTAATGCACCTGCTACATTTATGGATCTGATGAATAGGGTGTTTAGGCCATTTTTGAATAAGTTTGTCATAGTGTTCATTGATGACATTCTTATCTATTCCAAGAGTGAGGAGGAGCATACAGAGTATCTGAGGATTGTATTACAGACACTTCGAAAGCATCATTTATATGCTAAGTTATCTAAATGCCAGTTTTGGCTAACAGAAGTGTGTTTTCTGGGTCATTTGATTTATAAGGAGGGTATTATGGTAGATCCTTAGAAGGTTAAAGCGGTTGCAAATTGGCCTCAGCCTTCTAATGTTTCAGAAATCCGTAGTTTCTTTGGTATGGCAGGATACTATAGGAGATTTGTGAAAGATTTCTCCAGAATTGCTGCTCCGTTGACTAAGCTAACTCGAAAGCAGGAGAGATATCTATGGACGGATGAGTGCAAGAGCAGTTTTCAGACTTTGAAATCTTACCTCACTAGTGCTCCAGTATTAGTATTTCCATTAGAGGATGAGAAGTTTACAGTGTATTGTGATGCTTCTCGAATTGGATTGGGATGTGTTTTGATGCAGCTTCGGAGAGTGATTGCTTATGCTTCTTGATAGTTAAAGAAGCATGAGGGAAACTATCCGGCATATGATTTAGAGATGACAGCTGTAGTGTTTGCGTTAAAGATATGAAGGCATTATTTGTATAGATCTAAATGTGAGATATTTACTGATCATAAGAGTTTGCAGTATATATTTCAGGAGAAGGATCTGAACCTCCGACAGTGCAGATGGGTTGAATTGCTAAAGGATTATGATTGTGAGATCTTTTACCATCCGGGCAAAGCTAATGTAGTGGCTGATGCACTGAGCCAGAAATCTATGGTCAATCTAGCTCACATCTCGATTGTCAAGAGACCTTTGATCCGTTAGATGTAGGAGTTAGCTGTTATGGGTATAAAGTTGGATTTGGGATCCCTGGATCTAAACCGGGCCCTGATAGTCCAATTTCAGGTTAAGCCACTGTTGATTGATGACAATAAGGTGGCACAGGATAGGGATCCATATCTACTGAAACTTAAGGGTGATGTTCTGAATGGTAAGGCAATAGAGTTCATAGTAGAGAATGATCTATTGAAATGTGGGAAATGGATATGTGTACCCGACATTGATAGGCTACGAGGCCAGATTATGAGAGAGGCTCATTGTTCATCATATAGTGTACATCTTGGGATTACCAAGATGTACCATGATCTAAGAGATGTATATTGGTGGTCTGGTATGAAGAGATGTATAGCTCAGTTTGTTTCTATATGCTTAGCCTGTCAGCAGGTTAAGTTTGAGCATCAGAAGCCATATGGCTTGCTTCAGGAGATTGAGTTCCAGAGTGGAAATGGGAGCATATCACTATGGATTTTATAGACAGTTTAGTCCTTCTATCTGACATAATTGATAAAGGAAACAGTGGAAAATGTGCCTATCATTAGAGATTGAATGAAGTCCACTTTTAGCAGACAGAAGAGTTATGCTGATCCGAAGCGGAAGGATGTTCATTTTGTAGTTGGTGACTATGTCTTTCTTAAAATCTCACCAATGAGAGGTGTCATGAGATTTGGAAAGAAAGAAAAGTTGTCACCTAGATTTGTAGGCCCATTTGAGATAATTGATAAGATTGGCAATGTGGCTTATATATTGGCTCTTCCACTAAATTTTTGCCATATTCATTTGGTGTTCCATATTTCTATGCCGAGGAAATATATATTTGATCCATCACATGTATTGGAAGTACAATATATTGGGGTTAATAAGAACTTGTCATTCGAGGAGCTACCTGTGAAAATTATGGATAGACAAGTCAGGCAATTGAGAAATAAAGAAATCCCAATGGTTAAAGTGCTATGGAGGAATCAATTGATGGAAGAGTGCATATGGAAAAGCGAGCAGGACATGAGGGACAAGTATCCATTCCTGTTCCATCATTGATGTATATATGTATTTATGTATTTAAATTTGAGGATGAATTTATTTGAAGGAGGGTAGAATGTAATACCTTATAAAAGCTTATCATGTTTTTATGATTAAAGTTCTCAGTATATGGTTTGAAATTATTGAAATGAATAATGATAATTTTAAAAACTCAGTTAGAGTGAAAACGAGAAACTTTTTCGAAAAATATCGGTGTCGATATCACTGCCGTAAAAATAGCAGCCCGGTCGATAGATAAATTTATGATTCTGACTAAGGGGTAAATTATTATGTGTATGCATGTGTAAATATAGTAAAAAGAAAGAGGTGAAAAATATTTAAGAAAACTGATAAAGTAGTCAATGGCAAAACCATAAATAAAATAAACTTTAGGGGTATAGTAGAATTTCGACAGTCTGAGTTTCAGAACGACTCTGAAACTATTTTTATTAATAAGTATTAATAAAAATAGATGTTTGAATATTTACTTTGAAATCCAAATCCCGGCGGAATTGTCAGAATAAATTACCAAAGGAAAATGTGGCAAAAGTATAATTTAAGGAAAGTTTGAGGACCAAAAGGAAATTTGCCAAATGTGACTTACTATAGAAGCCACACTTAGCAAATTTTTGCCCATTTTTGTTCTTGTTCATCCGTAGCTTCTTCCACCATTTTCTATTTGATTTTTCTTCCATTTTGTTAAGGAAAATCTATGGAAACTTGATTTAAACACCATATAATCCATCCTTCATCCATTTCCATTCATAGAAATCAAAAAATTTTCAAGAACAAAACATATAGGATTCTCGGCCATTTCACAACTTTGAGGTAAAATATTATTCTGGTTGATTTTATGTTTGATTTAGGGTTAATTGATTTTAGTTAGATTGGGTAATTAGTTTAATTGCATCAATTGATGCATATAGTATTTTTACCAAATTTTCAAATCCTAAACCTAAGTTGTATGAATTGAATTTATGCAAATGGATTAGTATATGTAAATTGAGTATAGAATAAGTTAATTGGAAGTTAATTGATGAATAATTGATGGTTGAATTGTTGTAAAAAATTCGATTGAAGAAAATTGCTCATTTTGCCTACTTTAAGGAATTTGAAAAAATTGGTGGCAAAGCAATTTTTCTTGGTGATTTGGAGTGTTAGGTGAGTCTTTTATGCATTATATGTTCTACCTAAAGTGTTAAAATGCCAATTCTAATCCATGTGTAAAAAGGCCAAAGTGGCCGAACCTAATTAGGGCAAAATTGCTTTATTGTGTTCTTGTTTTTCTTATGGCTTTTATATGCCAAATTGATTCATTTAATGATGTTTATTGAGTTGTATTTAATGCCTATGGAATTGCTTTCAATGTATATTATTGTTGACAATTGGGGCAATGTCAATTTTGCACCAAAACCTTGCCAAAATGTCTGTTGTTGGTAGCACACCAAGTATTTGATAAAATGCTTAGCTTAAAATCCATAGGCCAACCAATTGAATGCCATCGTCGCCAGCGACAATGGCTTGCCAACTGCGTCAATTTTTTGGCCGTAAATGACCAACTTATGTTTGATCCCATTGTTGGTTGCTAGACCTTTGGTCATTATATAATTGATTGTTATTGATATCTTATTGATTCTATTGCTCATTGAATTGATTGATGATGAGTTATTGATGCTTGGTGATACCATATTTTGAAATGATATCTATTGATGTCTTTATTGATTCTATTAATTTCGATGTGATTTGACAGAGCTGCCGCCTTTACAAGGTAGTGAGTACATACTATCGACATTGTGCATAATGTATATTGTTATGCCCTAACTGGGAAGGGTTATAAATCCTAATCATAAGACCTGATCCGTCTTATGTTTATTGTTCGGATCATGACAGTCCTAGGGCAAGGGAGATGCCAATGGCGACCGGCACCGGTAGAACCCAGTATCATATGCATAATCTATAAACCACAATATAATATCCATTTTAGTTAGTTACCATCCATTCTATTATTCTGTCATTGATTATGTAAATTACTGCAATTGGCTGTAACAATCCATATATCATATAATATCATCATCATATATCTCATAATATCATCATAACATATATCCATGTTCATTTCCTATTTAACCCATACATACCCCATGGAGCATCTAGATTATGAACATAAAAAATGTAATACAAAATATGTAACACCTCATATAAGGCTTAGAACTTGAGCTCTAAAGGGCAAACCTAGGAAATGTTTGTGTTATTTGAAAACTATATGTAAATGCATGTTTATGACTAAATTGAATGTATATGTATGTTTTAGAAAGTTTCATATGTGTAAAAGTGCTTTAAAGGCTGTTAGGAAGAAATCGAGAAAAATTGAGTTTTTGGTGAACTGGGGGTAAAATGGTCATTTCACACCCCTTCGAGTTTTATGGAAATTAACATGATATTTGAAGGTAGAA
>CANXYC012563182.1:0-10109 GCA_948193065.1 Aleurites moluccanus | reverse complement strand
GAACCAGCAGAGACATCACAATCAATAGGTTCCTCTCAAATCACACAAAGAGGTAAAAATATTATCTTAAACCTAGAAGAACCTATGAGAAATCTTAGGATTTCTGATCCTCCTAGAAGATCATATCATGTTCCTCAATTACTTAGAAGTAATTCAACTTCATCAGTAATTAGAGAGGAAGTTTCTAAGACACTAGTCTAGAAAGAAAATACACAATCATCTTCAGATGGTAGAACCATTATAGGATATATAACTATAAGCTTACCTATATATGAAGATGAAGAAATTAGAAAAAATGCAAGGATAATTAAGCATCTAACACTAGTCCCTGAGGTTGTAAAAGAAATACAAAAAAATTCTCAACAACGGTCAATTCCTTTCGAGGATGTTTGGACGATGGTATGTCCTGATACTATAGCGTCATCAAAGATATTCAATACAAAAGAATCAGGTTTGAGTACATACATCTCTTTAATATTTAAATTTTTTGGTTATTATGATTACTCTTTGGATGCGTTAGTTGACACAGGTGCAACAATCACTAGTGCTAGACCCAACGCACTCCCTGATGAATGGTGGAAATCATTGTCCTAGCCTACGATACTACGTATGGCAGGAGGAGAAGTGAACTTGGTAACACAATTTGCAAAACAAGTTCCTGTTATCATAAGTGGATAAAAGTTCACTATTGATAAAGTCCTCATTCCCTGATTTTGACTCAGATATCATTTTAGGAAATGCTTTCCTAAAGGGGGGCAAAAAAAAAATAGACATTTTGTGCAGGACGGCAATTACATCTCAATTAGAGGTGTAAAAATCACATATCTGTCAAATCCTAAAAATAAATTAAAATTTGGTATTTATCCAATTAAAATATTAGAGTTGTGTGGATCTATACCATGTGAACAAGCATTCAGAGTGCGAGCCCAGCGTGGTGAAACTTGGCTAGATTGTTTATTTGATCAAGAATCAAATGATACCTTTTGGAACGAAGAGTTGTGTTTTAAAATACAAGGTGTGATAGAAAAACCTATTATACATCCCCAGCTGAAAGAAACTAAGTGGGAAAAGTTTCTTGTAAAATTAGGAGATAATTTTAGTGAAGATCCGCTAAAGTTATGGTACTAAATGGCATAACTGCTAAATTAGAACTGAAAGATCCCAGCACTATCTTCAGAACTAAAAATATAATATATACCAATGAGATGATAGAGGAATTTGACAAGCAAATTCATGAATTGCTCAAAAAAGGTTTGATTAGGGATAATAATGGTTCGCATTCTAGTCCAGCCTTTATGGTAATAAACCATGCAGAACAGGTACGGGAAAAAGCACGAATGGTTATAGACTATCGTCAGGTAAATAAAGCAATAAAAGATAATAGTTATAAAATCCCTACAGTAGGTGATGTCATAGATGGGGTAAGTCTTAAATAACCTTCTATCTTTTTTAAATTTGATCTAAAAAGTGGTTATTGGCAAGTAAAGATGGAAAAAGACTCTGTAGCCTTAATAATTTTCAATGCACCTCAAGGGATGTATTAATGGTTGGTAATGCCATTCGACCTAAAAAATGCTCCAGGCATGTTTCAACGCAAAATGGACAATACATTTAAAACATTAAAAAAATTTTGTGTGGTCTATATAGACGATGTGTTAGTTTTTAGTAATAATGAAAAATAACACATGAGTCACATTGAACAAGTGACTGATATCTTCAAACATGAAGGTATGATTTTATCTGAAAGAAAGATAGAATGGTTTAAGGAAAATATAAATTTTTTAGGAATAGAAATTGAAAAAGGAAAAATTAGGCTACAAAGCCACATTTTTGAAAAACTTATTAACTTTCCTAATGAACTAGAAGATAGGAAGCAAGTACAAAGATTCTGTGAACTTGCTAACTATGCTAGAAAATTCGTAAAAAACCTCTCCAAAGACTTAGGACTTATCAAAGAAAACATCTGATAAAGTTTCTTGATTATAGGATAATGAGGACACTCAGACTGTCATCCATGTAAAAGATAAAATGAAAAATTTGCCTTGTCTTAATTTACCATCAGATACAAATGAATTAGTCCTAGAGGCAGATGCTTCAAAAAAATCCTGGGGAGCAGTATTAAAAATCAAAAGTAAAAAACCAGAAAAAATCTGTAAGTATTGGTCTGAAACCTTTAAAGGATCCGAAATTAATTATCCAATCCATGAAAAGGAAGTCTCAGCAGTTAAAAATGGTATAAAAGTCTTTTACATCTTCCTGTCTCCTAAGAGGTTAATAATTAGAGCAGATTCAACGTATGTAAGAGAATTTATGAATCTGAATCTTAAAGAGGCTAGGCAAATCAGATTTTTAAAATTGCAAGAATTGTTTAGCTATTACAGGTTTGATATTGAATATATTCCTTTTGATAAAAATATAATAGCTGATTCTCTTTCTCTTGAATTGTCTAATTTTGCAGATGGACTCTGCTGCCAAAAATAAGTTATGTTTGATCTTTAAAAAAGATGGTCACACTCGAAAATAATGCACAAAGAAAGTTGAAAAAAGGAAAAAAGATCCCAAGAGCAATAGCTCTGGTTCTTCAAGAACGAAAAGAAAAGCTATAGCATCAAAAAATGTTATGTGATGGATATGTAAATCTCAAGAACATGTCTCTACAGAGTGTTCTAAGAAGAAGCTAGCGAGTTCAAAAGAACTGGTTAGCACAAAAAAGGTTAACAAAAATCCAAAGGAGAAATCCTTGATTCAAAAGAACAAAAAGGAAATTCTTCTAGCGCCAAAAGTGCAAGTCCCTGAAGATTTTTACGAAAAAATAACCAAAAAATTGGGCCTTACTCCTGAACAAGTAAGAAGATTCAAAGAAAAACTTCATTAAAAGGATGAAGGTGATGAGGCCGCTATGAGAAGGTCGCAATGGCTCAAAGAAGGCTAGTGAAAATGCCGGTGAACCCTTAATGGTCCCAAACCAAAATGCTAGTGGAAGTGCCAAGGAATCTAGAATTCTAAACCAAGAGGCTTTTAAAAGTGTCAGTGAATATTTAAAAGTTCCAAATCAAACTCCTTTACAGGAGAAAAGTTGTAAAAACTCTGGTGATCTGTCAGATCACAAACACAAGGCTAGTGGAAAGGCCAATGAATCTTCACAGATTCCAAATCAAACTCGTAAAGAGGATAAAGTTGAAAAAAGCTTTGAGGATGAGAATCCTAATTGTGATGAATTAAATTGGGATATTATTTTTGGAACAACTGAATTCAAAAAACAAGAAATCCAATAATTTCCTAAGGAAGTCACAATAAATGAATCTGAAAATGAATCTGATGACATTCATGAAGATCATAAGGGTAGATAACCCTGAGGTTTCAAACATCTGTAAGGATAAAAATGCCTAGTACTTCATAAAGTACGACTATGGTCTTTCAAAAGACGGATCTATGTTGTATTCTGAATTGCATGGAGGATTAATCAAAAGAAACTTCATGCAACTACAACACTTTGTAGATGAAGTTGTTTCATATATTTCATATTTAGAAAAATAACTTAAAATCTGCAAAAAAGATGAAGAAAATTTCTTTCAGTTAGTAATGGAAAGGGATAGACTTCTTGATGAAATGAGTTCATACATTCCGCTAGAAGTGACCTATACCATAAAAATTAAGAAAGTGGACTCGATAGATCATTCTCTCAAAGAATGTTCTATATTACACCCATACATTTATTGGCAAGGATATGGAGGTCTAAATTTGAGAATTCCCTCAGAAATAGCGAAAGATAGTCTCTGCTACACAAATGTATGACTGATAGAAATTATCGAGATTAATAGAAATGATAAAAATCTGTGTAAATCACTTCCAAATATTGTGCAGGAATCCTTAGAATTCTTAAGTTCATACTCAAAAATAATTACTAGTTATATTATTAGCATAATTATGGATTGCGGTGAGGATTGAACTGTTCGTTATCCTTATCAAATTTGGGATCTTCGTCTTATCATGACCAAAGAATTTGTTGAGTCACGGAAGGTTAATAATCAGAACTTAAATTTTTATTTTACCATGTCTAAAGAAAACAAGATTATTACCTAAGCTGTAAAATATATGCAAGTAATTATGTCATTCTCGAAGATGATAAAGTATTTGTTATAATATGGTCTCAATATACTCCCATTACAAGAGTATTGTCCATGATTAAGGGACAAGAAGAAGCACAAAAATTATTTCTGAGACTAGTGGATTTAGATCCAAGTCTGGATTTGCAACCGGAAACCATGAAGGTCTGGAAGAAGGTTGCTCAGTTCAAAGAGCAATGTGTTACAGAAGAGATGGCTAGGGATTATGTAGAACTAAGAGAAAGCATGGACGCCCCAGTCAGTAACTCACAGATGGAGTGACAAAAAACGTCATCCATGACGTCAGCCTCAGCGTGATAAATGAGGAATTGCTTTTCAGAAGTAGCTGCAAATATTAAAGCACTACATGCCAAAATAGCTTTAAAATTTGTGATCTTGATGAAAAGAATTTATCCCCAAATATGGACTGACTTCTTAGCTGTAAAATTAAAACAGTCTTTGTCTTAATTTAATTATTGTGATGAATACAGCTGAAAAACAGTACTAGACAGCTGATGCCTCTAGTACTATTTTTCAGCTGTCCATTTAGTTTTGAAGTGTTGTAAAGTTGGCATACTATTCCAGCTACTTATCTTAATTATTATACTATTTTTCTTGTGAGCTGGCAAATAGTAATACAGACACCAACTTAGTTTGTAAAAAATCTATATATACATCTTCAGCTTATTGAAGAAGGGAAGTGAAATAAAATACAGAGTTTATTTAAGAATAATCTTTTTCAAGTATTTATCTGTATGATAATTTTGCTTCTATATATCTTTCATCCTTCAAAATGGTCTGATATCCAAAATTGTTACAGTAAAATCTAACCAAGAAAGGGCAGTAAGTCATATCCTCCATATCTCTCTGAAGATATTGCTGGTGATGAGTTTGGAAGGAGGGCTAAAGCTGTTGCGGAAGCTTAGTGAACCCGGTCTACAAAGGTATATATATTATAAATGTTTTAATTTTATAATTAAACGTTTATGTTTTTCAATCGATCTGCTAATAACAATTGGCTTAGAGGTCTAGCTTTAACTCAGACTAGGAGGGAATAGTTGAGTGCCAGTCTTAGAGTACAAGATCATTTCTTTGCTTTATATGAACAAAGAATAAGAGAATTACCTATTGCTATAAAAAGGATTGAAAGATTTGAAAAGTTTAATATAAAAGATTTTGAACTTAAAAATTTTCTAGACCAATAACTTGAATTTAATAATTTTCATTATTTAGAAAGGCTTGGTGCTTTTGCCCGATTATTGGATGACCAATAATTTTTCGGGTTGCTCTTATCCTGATTGTCATCACCTAGATCACGGTGTAGGCAATGATTCAGTAATACGATTATTAAATTCTATTATAGATCATTTAGACTCTCTAATAATTCTATAGATAAATTGTTTAAAAATTTAGAAGAGTTGACTCTTAGACAGAGTGAATTTGAAGATTTTTTTCTTGAAAACAAAGGCCCTTTAAGATTTGTTGACAGCTCTTGCTATCACAACGAGTATAAAAAGCTGAAAGAAATCAGACATAAAAGAAAAATCCTTTGAAGATTTTTAGGAGTAACTCTTTATAATTCCACCTCTTAACAGATTAATTAGAGAGATGACAGACTTACTTGAATGGTATTAGAATCTAGAAAATGGGTTTTTGGATTTCTTTAAAGAAAGAATAGGACTTTGGGGGGTTAAAATAGAAATAACAATAGTTTTGGGCAGATAAGGACTGCCAGTAAAAATAAGTTAAAAATCTAAGGATTTTTATGTTTCGTTTTAAAAATTAAAGACTGCAATGTACATTAGTCAATACTTCAAGGACTACTAGTGAAATGATCCCCAAGGCCTACATAGACATTGGTTTATCGTTAGAAAATATTTATTTTTAATTATTTGTTATGCATTGTAAAAATTGATATTATTTAAATGTTATTATAAATAAAGATATATAAATTTAAAATTATTATATATTTTTATTATAATTATTATCATTGTAAAATATTTTTAAATCTACTTTTCATTAATATTTTTAATTTTTAATTTTTATATTAATATAAAATTTATATTATTAAGAGTTAATTATTATTTTTTTCATTGTAGAATGATCCATTATACTAAGTCTCCCTGACTTTTCAAAAATATATTGACTTCCCCATAACAAATATCATAATATACTACTAGATCCTTTCGTCTAATTTTGCCATTAGTCAACTCTTAGTCAACCCTATAAAAATATTAAAAATACAGAAATATTCTTACTCTTTATTTTTAATTAATTATATTTTATTTTTGCTTTAAAAAAAAATTTTAAGGTTAAAAAATTTATTTTCATATTTTTGAAAATTTTTAAAATAAACAAAAATATTTTTTATTTTTTATTTATTTTAAAAAATAATTTAAGAAGAAATTAAATTATTTCTTCTTAAATTTTTTAATACAAATAAAAAATTAATTTTCATATTTTTAACAAATTTAAAAATAAAAAGTCAAAATATTTTTTAAAAAATATTTTTATTTTTTATTTTTTATTTTTTATTTTCAATTTTTTATTTTTTAAAAAATAAAATAAAAATATTTTTAAAAAAATATTTTTCAAATATTTTTAAATTTTTTTTTATTTTCAAATTTGTCTATGAAAATATATTTTTTAAACCTAAAAAAAAAAATTAAATAAAAATAGAATGTAATTAATTAAAATTAAAGAGTAAGGACATTTCTATTTTTTACTGTTTTTGTAAGGTTGAATAACGGCAAAATTAGACGGAAGGGTTTAGTAATATATTGTGACATTTATCAGAAGGGAGTTAGTATATTTTTGAAAGGTCAAGGGACTTAGTATATTGAGTCATTCTATATGAGAAAATAATAATTAATCATATTATTAATCATAATATTAAATAAATAAAATATAGGAAAATATAATATTGAAAATAGTAAAAGTGTATTAAAATATTATTTTATCCCATTCAATTTTTTATTTAATTTATTCAAATAAAGTTATTATATGAATAATAAATAATTTTAAAAAACCTCTTATAGCTTTCATATTTAATGCTCTATTAATTATTCATATTTAATACTCTATTAATTATCTTATATTTATTTTACTTATTTTATTAAATATTTAAAATTATATAAAAATTTATAAAAAAAATAAATACAATTGTGAGTATAGAAAAATTTCGGGCTTCAATTTTAACAGATAGAAATAGAATATATTATATGAAAGTTGCATTTTGCCACAACCGGAAATGATGGCTCGGTGGTAAAAATAAGTTTATTAGTTCTTCGGTGCCTTTGATTTGTGTTCGGTTGGATCATGTTTGTGAAATAAAATTAAGGATAAAAAGTCACTGTGATTCTACAGGGAAGGAGGGCATAGCAAAATCACTGATTCTACATGGCAATGGTATTTTCCTTTCATTTTTCTTTTAGTTGGTAAAGAATGATGTGCCATTGATACCTTGCCCATGGAATTGCCAAGGTAATTTCCATATTTTATTTCTTTTTACCATTTTATTTTATTTTTTAAAATATTCATCTTCATTCCTGAAATATTCAGCTACAATACGAGGGTTAATATATCAAGAAAATAACATATTATGTAAATAAGTTTAAAGAAAAACTAGATCCATAAGAATAAAATTAAAAAAATATATATATCAAAATATCTTCTTCTTTTTCTAGATCTTGAAATCTCATGCCTCTAAAATTGTTGATTATATATAAGCTCCGAGAAATCCAAAAATCCACTATTTTAAAGGTTGAAATAGAAAAGTAGTGGTAGATTATGAATCTAACGAAGATGATTCTTAAACCATTGTAACTTTCCGCAAATATCTATGAATAGATTTATTCTTTTATCTTCAAAACGGTTAAAAATATGATTATTAAAATCAGATTAGATCAGTTAATCGAATTAAAAAATTAAAAATCAAATTAAGGATGGTCCGATCAGTTTTTAAAAATTCATTCTCTAAAAATCGGTTAAAAAATTAATGAACCGATCTATTTTTCTTATTCGAACACGTCGTTCTTTTAATTTTTTTAAATTTTTTTTTATTTTTGATAAAAAATAATAAATATCAAAATTTAACTTATTTGATCTCGATAAAGCATCTGACCTTTTATTTTTTTTTTGATAACTTAGGAACAAACAGTTACGGTTAAATCACATAAATCCTGACAAGCACAATAGAAAAAATAGATAAATATCAACTTTAGGCGTACCAAAATTGCTATAAACAACTCACTCCTTTCAAAGGAAAGAGAAGGAGATTAAAGGCTTTACAGAAGCCAGATTATTAATAAGAAACAAAAAGGAAAATAAAAGAAAAGAAAAATTAAGTGAGAAAACACCATAGGGTGGCGGAGTAGACTCCAGCGACACCTCTAAAAAGTATCCAGAAGAAAGAGATTAAAAATAGAGAAAGAGAGGAGGAGAAAATAGGGAGAACAAAAAAATTGGGAATTTTACCATTTTAATTACTAATTGTTTCAACGGATATATATTTTTTCATATATTTATATAATAATTTTTTTATAAATCATTATATTTAAAAAATTAATAGTTAATAACTAATAACTACTAATTATTAGTTATAATCAGTTAATTTATTATTACTTATTACTTAACACTTCTAATTAATTTATTATTTAGCATTCATATTTATATATAATAATTAATAATTATTATTTATTACTTATTAATAACTAATTATTTAATATTTAGCATTAATAGTATTAAAATTTATAAATTAAACATGAAAATAATATAATTGCTATAAATTATATAATTTATAAAAAAATTATAAATAACAATTAATGATGCAATAATTGAATTTTCAATAAAGTAATTAATAATATTTTTTATTTTTTTAAAAAAAGTTATATGAAATCCAATTTGATTTATATATATGAAAATTAACATAATATTTTAGTTGTAGTCTAGTAGGCAATAAAATAAAATAAAATTATAATAGTATATATAAATTATTTAAATAAGAGTAAATTAACTTGAAATTAAATATAAAAATTAATAAAATTAGTTTAATATCTATTTAATATGTAAATTTATGATATGTTGATTAATAGAAATAAATAAAATTATTAAGATAATAAATTATTAATAATATCTAAAAAATTTAAACTAATATAATAATATTTTATCATCTATAATTAGTCATGGGCTCGTATTTAGTATACTTTTATTTACTATATATTTTATTAAAATATTTTAATATATGTCAATTATTATTATTTATTTATTAAATTTAAATATTACATTTTGATAATTTTGATTGTTGAATATTAATATAAATATATATGAATCAGTTTTATTATATACAGACCAATTAAAAAAAATAAAAAAAATATATTAATATATTAGTTTTGTATATAATTATATATTTAATTGTGATCTACAAAAACACAATGTTGTAAAAAAAAAATCAATGAAATAATTTTATATATGTCAAGTTAATTTCTTAACACATGTTAAGATAGTGTTATATATCAAGTATAGTTTTAGACAGAAAAACTATATAAAGTGTACAGTATCGAGAATCTAATAATAAATGAAAGCATAGTTAATTTTTCAATCTCAGTAAATCATCATGGTATCAGAGCATTTCCTCTGAAATCTTTTTCAGTTTCTTCTCTGTATTTTTATTCTTCTCAACTTTCTCTTCTTCTTTCTCAAAAACCTAAATTCATTCTTCGATCTGTATAATTCCTTTCTATCTCTTCTCAAAAAGCAAAATTGATTTTTCGATGTAATCTGAATCTATGACGAATCCAGCTACTAGAGTTGAAGAACAGATTTCTAGTCCCTATTATCTGCATCCGAATGAGAATCCCTCCCTTTTCTTAGTGAGTGAACAACTTAATGGTTCTAATTACCATTCATGGTCTAGGTCGATGAAAATGGCATTGCTGTCAAAGAATAAATTGCAATTTGTGGATGGATCTATTTCTATACCTAACAAAGACGATCGATTGTATG
>CANXYC012562154.1:0-12834 GCA_948193065.1 Aleurites moluccanus | reverse complement strand
TATATATATATATATATATGCACAAAAGTTAAGTAATTATAATTTGATGTAATAATTATAATAACTTTTATATAATGTTATATTTTATTTTTATGTTTGAGATAATCTTTATTTATATTTTTTAGGGAATATAATGTTTTATATGTATTAAATTACCACAAAAATTAATTATTCTTTGTAACATTTATTTATATATTACATACCGAAATATAATCTAACGGTAAATATATAATAATTTAAAATTTAAATTTATAATGTTTGTTTTATCTAACAAACATATATTATTTTTCGTTATATTTATATAATAAAATTATTATGTAAAAAATCAAAATAATAATAATAATAATAGCGATACATAAAGAATGAATAAGTCAAAGCCAGATAAGTAGGAACAAGATCAGATAAATATTTTAAGGAGTAGAATAAGGATTAAAATATTAAATTCCATCCAACTATCCACTTGTCATAACTAATAATTTGTTTATATTTTTATTTGGCTATAATTTTATTTGGTCCACCCTTTATTGAAAATTTTTAACCATCTAAATATATAACTTATCTCGTATACAAAATTTATGATTTATGATATATTTTAATTAATATAAATATTTTATTTATTTTATTTTAATAAAAATATATTAATATTTTTTTTATATATTTTTATTTTAATTAATACATATATCCAATATAAATAAAAAATTATTATCAATGTAAACTTGATATATGTATATAAAGCTCTTTATTGTAGATTTCATTAATGCAAAACTTCCAAAATTTATTTTAGTTTAGGAAGTGCTCATAATTCACAAAAGACAAAGGAACTATAGATAGTTTAGTTGTATTAGGTAATTATTTTATTTTTTTCTTTTTATGAGAATATTATAAATTAAATTATTATTAGAAGGAAAAAAGTTTTCAAATGAAGAAATGATTAAATGACCATTCATGCATCAATTCAAGCAATCCCATCCATCCGTCTATCTATCACCAATCAAAGAAGGTAGATAAATTTTGACAAATCAAGCTCGGATTTTGAGACACAATGAGCTCTTACTCTTCTCAACTCAACAGGCTTTACATCAAATCACACACACAACCCCCTAATAAGCTAAATAACGCCTCTCTATTTTTCACAGTTTATCAAATAAATAAATAAGAGAAATATCTTTCTTTGTTTATTTTTGTTTTTCTAGTTGTCAAAGGCTTTTGGTAGCTGTAACTAATCCAAAAAAGGCCAAAAAAACAAATCTCCCCCATAATCTTCTCCTATTCTGCTCACCTCACTGAACTTCGGGCTTTTGCCTTTCCATTGTACACTTCTTTCTTTTCAACGCCTCTCTTGTAGTGCTAAATTTGAAAAATTAATTTTCAAATTAATTTTTTTTTTAAAATAAAATTTATCAATTAAAATTTTTATAAATTATTCTTAATTATTTTAAAAAAACTCAATTTATATAATATATTAGTTCGAATAGAAATGAGTTTATTTCTCTTAAATATAATTTTAAATTCGAATCTTATAAAAAAAAAAAAATAATAATATAAAATTTTTTTTATCTCCTTTGAGTTTCAAATAATTTTAATATATAGCATAATTTTATAAAAAGAAAAATTCAATTTAAAATTAAAAATTTAGTGCTTTACAATAAAAATCGCTTTTGAATTCTCGAAGATCTAAACATCCACGTTGGGAAAAAAATTCAATTAGCTCATCTTTACTTGTTGGTTACAGTTGCTCAATTTTGCTTTCTAGTATTTCAATTCATATCATTAAAAAAATATTTTAAATAGAATATTAGAGAATGATATGAACTAGTCTTGAAAGATCTTGTATTAGTAGTTTGATTGGAATAAAATGAAAGGATTTTATTGATCAAAGACTCTGTAGTTTTCGTATGTTGATGATCCACAAGGGAAATAATCAAGAATTTTCAATCTAACAAATTCCCAATTTTGTTTTGTTAAAAAGGAAATGTAAAATAAGATTGTAAATGCAGAGAGTAAAGAGTATCATTCAAATTTTCATCAATACTTGAATTTCCCAAACTTTTAGTTAATTAATAAGATTTATTCATTATTAATTATAAAATATATAAAAATTAATTTAAATTCGTAAAAACAAAAAATTAAAATACTAAATATAGAGAAAATTTGATCTAGTTTTTATACGTATAAATATATTATATTAGATTAAAAATAAAATAAAATGATATCTAAAAGTAAAGAATCATTTATGTCACTTAAAAATTTAAATTTTCAATTATTTTAAACTCAATCTAAAACAAACTTTTAATTTACATTATTTCTTTAAACATGAAGAAATTCCATTAAAGATAATGGAGTATAAAATTAGCAATTTTACAAAATAGTCATACTTATAAAGTGATTTTATAAATTCTTGATAAGCCTAAAATTAGAAATTAAATTTTGTGGATATGATTTGAATTCTGAAGGAGATTTTTTTAATTTGAAATTTGATTTTTTTTTACATAATTAAAATTGTTTCAAAAAAAAAAAAATATTTATTTTAAATTATTCTAAATTTATGAGTTGATATAAATCAAATATTTAGATCTCTACAAAATAAGGTAAAATCTAAAAAAAAAAATCAAATATATATGAATGCATTAGCCTACAATTGAACCTAAGTATAGGATATTGTAAAACAACAAAGATTTTATCTCATTTGATATTTAATTTTTTATTTATATATTTTTATGTATATTATATATTAATAAAAAATTATTGATTGTTAAAATATTTAAAAAAAATAATAAATTTTTAAAATATAAATATAACTAATGTATCTCCTTTATAAATGATTTCTTCGAAATGATCATGAACCGTTGCTCTGGAGTGGCCAAATAAGATTTAGCTGATTTTATTATTATAGATTCATATATCTATCTTATTCACTTTACTTTTGAATTTTTTTTTTAGAAAGACTCAAGTTAAAGAAACTATTCATAAACAAACTACTCATAAAATGAAGAAATGTTTATATATTATTAGCATTTTATTTTATTAACACATTTATTTCTATTTTTTAATGAAAAAAAAATTATTATTTCTATTTTTTAATGGAAAAAAAATTATTATCCCTTACTAAATTTAAATATTTATTATAAAATATTCATAATTAATTTCAGTGACAATTCGTTAATATAACACGGACATTATTTGATTTCAAATTCACCCTCTTCAAATTTTACTAATTCACCTCCATTATTTCTTCATTATAAGACAGATAATGAGATATTAAATATGATAGATAATTTAAATTGATTGTAAAATATTTTTTCCCTTTTTTTTTATCTATTGTTTTCAAATTTCATCTATTTTTATTTTTAATTGTCATTTTAAATTTTCAAATCAATATTTATCATATTTTTTTTATTTTATCCTTATAACATTTAATTAGTATATAATAATTTAATTTAAAATAAAATTAAAGATATAAGGTTAAATAAATTATTTTAAATTTAATTAATAAGTGTTTTAATACGTGTGCAAAATCTTAAATGATGGATAAAAAAAAGGAAGTAATATTCATCTACAAGACCATTAATGCTATTAAATAATTAGTTATAAAACAATAAATATATAGAATATCATATTAGATTTAAATAAAACTAACGTAATTGCAGCTTAATTATAAATTATTAATTAAATTACATTAAAATTAAATTTTTACAATTATATTGTAAATTAATATTAATAAATGCACAACTTTAACAGGATTATACTATTCTTGAGGTCGAAAATATGCCTAAAAGTATTAGTGAGTGTGGATAAACTCTTGCAATTATACTCTGAATTATCTAATTGTCTTAATAATTTATATACTACTAGTACTATTGCTAATTAATAATTAGTAAATACATATCCTTTATATATTATTATGTGTAATGTTTTATTCTTTAGCTAGTAGTAATAACTTTAAAATTTTGTTTTTGAAGGGATGAATATTATTACTGAGAATTAAAATCTAATATATCCAATAAGAAACTTGGTTAGTCATCATGCCAAACCACAAAATTATTTATCTGAGAATTAAATTTAGCTAACAAACGAGCTACTTGATTAGCTTTTTTTTTTTAGCATGATTGTAAAATTCGGATAAAATCGATCGGTTAAATTAAAAAAATTAGAAATTAAATCAAGGATCGATCCGGTTAACTTTCTAAAATCCGTCTCCGAAAAATAAGTTAAAAAATCGATAAATCGGCTAGTTAACCAGTGAATTGATTTGACCAAATTAGTTTTTTCAGTTCAAGCAGGTGAATTTTTTTTTTAAATTTTTTATAAAAAATAATAAATATCAAATTATATTTATTTTCATCATATATATAATAAATGTCAAATTATATATACAGATATATATATCGATTTTTTTTATTTAATCAATTCGACCTCGATTAAATCTTTGATCTTTTATTCTCATCAATTTTTTAATTGGTCCGGTTCTAAAAACATTATTTTTTAGCAAAATTACATCTAACATGATTAATACTTTGCAAAATGACTTTAATTAATAACCCAAAGCTAAATTGATTTCAAACAGAATTATGCAAAGCATGAATGATAAACAAAGTATCATATTCAAATACAATCTGATATAAATTCAGAGCTTTTACTCAACTCAACGCCATACTGCTCCAATAAGTGTCAACATACCATTGATAGAGGAAGATCCAGCAAAAAAAAAAAAACTTACCAGATCAATAAGTTATGTAATTTTTTTAGATAATCACCGAATGAATAAGGGTGAGTTTCGACAAGCTGACCCTACTTATCCTTCTGATTAAGATTTTTTCTAATTATGAATGTGTTTAAATTTATTTAAAATATAGAGTTTGAGGGGACTTCTTTTTTCTCTTTTTGGGTTTAAAAAATTTACTTTACATTTATCTTAAAAATCAAAGCTCAACTTATGAACCTTTCTGTAATTTTCTAAAAAAGGTAAATTAACTATGTGGATGAGTGGTTAATAATATTAATTAGTAGTTAAATTTATTTTTATTTTTAATCTTTTCAAAACTAGGCCATTATATAAGATTTTGTAAATTCTAATTTTAATTTTAATTTTTTATTTATTTTATCATACTGCATTCATTTTTCTTTCTAACTATTAATTTTGATTAAATATATTTTCTTATTATTTAATTTTTATGATTCATTAAAAAGACTTAATTAAATGACTAAATTTCCAATTATATACATACCTCTTAAATATTATAAATATATACTATATAGTTAAATACTTAATAAACATGACTTTTATATTTTGTAAATTAACATATTATATATAACCATATCATTATATTTCTATAGTAACTTATCAACTTAGATATAAATATTAATTAATATTCAATAGTTCATCACTTTTCATTTTACAGTCACATATAATTAATAAATTATATTATTATTTCCACAAATATAAATATAAGAAAACATATAAAAATTTATATTTTAATTAAGGAATTTGTTTGAGCAGATATTTAATATAATTCGGATTGGTATGGTTTGAGTTCAAATTAATATAAAAATCTAAAATTATTTTATTAATATTATGCAGTTTGAAATAGTTTGATTTTTTATGGATCTTTTCAAATTTTTAATTTTTTAAAATAATCTATATCGCTTATGTGATATGGTTAGGATAATCAAATTTCATGCTCACCCATATAAAATATATAGTAGATTAAAAAAAATTCAAAATATTGTCAAAGAATTGGCAATGCAAATTTGTAGCATTCACCATATAAATCCAGGGGATAGTGAGTATGTGACTAGTAACATCAAACAAATGAATTAAAAGGGTGATCACAAATTTATGTTATTATATTTATTTAATTTTGTTAGTAAATCGGACTGCGAATATGAGTTTAGAAAGGACATTACTTCTCTAATGCTTGAGAAATGAAGATTTTGAAAAATTATATAAGGATTGGTTAGGAGATTTTAAAATTAGAGTTGAAATTGAAATTAGAATTATAATTGAAATTTTTATTTTTAGTATTTGACAGCTATCTAAAATTAAATTTAAAATTCTAACTATAATTTCATAAAATTATAATATAACTAAAAAAACTAATTTAACAATTTCATTTCTAATTTATAAGAATTATAATTTCATAAACACCACTACAATTCTCTCTCTCACCGCCACCCCAGCATCACCGTCATCTCTAGCACCACTTTCACCACCAGCGTCATTATCAACGTTGGCGATGGAGGTTCGCCACCTCTGGTAACGGTGGCTCGCCTGACAGTCATCGCTGATGATAATAGTTCGCCAGACCGTTCCTGCCAGCGACGATGATTCGTCGGATCATCATCGCCGGTAATTCACTATCATTCCCATCGTCATTGCTGATAGTTCACCACTACTTTTAATTTCATTGTCACTTTCATCGTCATTAATTTTTTTATTTAATTTTAATTTTAATTTTTTATGTGAAATAAACGTTAAAATTATAATTTCAACAGAATTTTAATTTTAGAGAATTAAAATTGAAATTCTCAATTTTAATTTTAATTTTTTATTTCAAACCGACCCTAATAGAAATAGTGATTCTAATTAGTTATTTTATTTAAAATGATAAATTAATGAAGTAATAATATACGATATAATTAAAAAAAATTTAAACCTTGCAAGTAGAAAAAGGAACAAAAGAAAAAATAAACGGAGTTGACTTTTACAATGAATTTATTAATATTATAAATAAAAATATAATTTTTTTTTTTAGTAGCTAATAATAATAATAAATTAATAATGATAGAATAAAAGAAAGAGAAAAAAACAAAAAGGCCCAATTATCAAGAGTTTGTCTTAATGATCGCGAATGACGACAAATATTATGTCAGCTTCTCCTCCTCTCAATATCTCCTCTTTCTCTTCTTCAATCTCCCGCCGCCCTCTACAGTGCGCACACCATCCATAAATAAATCCGCTGTTCACAGTGTTATTATTTTTATTTTATTATTCACTATCCGTGCAATAATGTGTGATCTCATGTATATTATCTTGTACGGCCTTGATTTTGACACGTCTATTTCTCAATTGGCCCCCCACAAAATTATACGCCTATTACTTTATTATATATTAAAGATAAATATATGAGTAAACTCTTAAATTATATCATTAATTTTGTTTTGTGATTTAAATAAATTTTTTTAATTTAGTTCAAATAAATTCTTAAATATTTTAATTTAGTTCAAATAAATTTAATTTATATAAGATATTAAATTTTTATTTAAATTAGATATATTTGAGTAAAATTAAAAATTTCAGAATTTATTTATATTTTTATCTTTGTTTTCAATTTAATCTTATTTATTTTATTATTTTTTTATATGAATTTTTCATTGTACACCTATATTTTTTATCTACTTTAATTTAATAAATAAATAAATTATATTTTTTACTTTTTTAATAATAGATAATATCATAGTTGCTTTTTTATATCGTAATAAGTTCATATTTTTATTTTAGTTAAATTTTTAAATAATAAAAAAAGTTTATAGTACAATTTTAATAATTAAACCTAAAATAATAAAAAAATTAACAAATTCATTTATTAATTTGATTAATATTTGAATTTTATTTATTATAAATATTAAATTAATTTTTTTAAATTAAATGATATTTGATAATAAAAAATTATAAAAACTTTCATTTATTAAAGTATAAAATATAATATTTTAAACTTTTTTGAAGTTTTATATAAAATATAAGATATATGTTTTAAATGTATTTATTTATTAATTAAAATATAAAATATAAATTGTTTATTTCTTAAATAAAAGACAAAAAAATATATTATAAAATAATTGTTAGACTTTTAGTATTCTATCATATTTATTTTGATGGGTACAAACAACTAATTAGTTTATTAATTTTGTTTGTCTGATTATATGCGATGTTAAATTTTTAGATTGTTGTTTGCTGGTATGTAGCGCCCGCTACACGTTTAAGTAGCCCCTGCTACTTAAATTTTAAAGAAGGCAAAAAGCTGAGAAATAGTTATGTAGCCTCTGCTAATCAGTAGTGGCAGCCGCTACTAAGTAATTCAGAAGACATAAAAACTAAAAGATTTCAGAAACACCCTCTATAAGTTCTGACAAAAAAATAGCAGTTGGAATAATGCTGATTTATATTAAATGCATATTTAATACACTCAAACGACTCCTTTAAGCTGAAAACTATAAATATGTGTTGATATGAAGTTAATAGGGTTACAACAACCATTTATAGTGTATTACTTCATATTTTTAAAGCATTCAAGTGTTATTAAGCTTAAATTTGAGTTTCTTATCATACAGAAAATTAATTGCTAAATTTCAAGGTTGTTGAAATGTAATTAATTTTGGTTAATTTATTTCTTATCTCTTGTATTCTTTTGGATGTGTGAGCCTACTTGTAAAACACTTGTAAGGTTTAGTGTGAGGCAAAACATTTTAGGGTTTAGTGTGAGGCAAAACATTTTAAGGTTTGATCTTGAACCTGTAAAAAGGATTAAAATTAGTGAAATACTTAAGTATAATATTGAAGAGTGGATGCATGCTTGTTTTGGGTGAATCAATATAAATTTCTTGTGTGAATTTTCTCTCCTTCTACTCTTTACTCATTTTTTAGTTGTTATTAATTTTTATAAATAACCAATTTATTATTCTCTTGGTTGCCAAGGGACTTTCAATTGGTATTAGAGTTTTGAATCTATTTTTTTAAATATTTACTCATCTTGGATCAAAAATCATATGGCAAACCAAGTAACCGGCATCATTGAAAGTGATTCCACCATGAAACCACCTTACTTTAATGGCACTGACAATCTCTATTGAAAAAATAAATGGAAAACTACATGGATAGCAATGGCATTGATCTTTGGAGTGTAATTGAAGCGGGTTATATGGTTCCTATAAAAACCGTTGATGATATGGAAGTCATCAAATCAAAAATTGAACGGACACTGGGGGAAAGGAAAGCAAATGGGAGGAATCAAAAGGTAATGAACACTCTTTATTGTGCTTTGAGAAGAGAGGAGTATAGAAAGATCTCTCAGTGCATTTCAGCAAAATAAATTTGGATACTCTTGAGATCACCCATGAAGGAACAAATTAAGTCAAGTGTAAGAAGATTCAAATTCTTACTCATGAATATGAGCTCTTCCAAATACTACCCAATGAGAAGGTATCCAAAATGTACAATCGTCTAATGGTGATTGTAAATCAATAAGGAAGCTTGGGAATAACTACTTTAAAGAAGACATCAATTGCAAGATCTTGAGAGTTTTACTAAAAAAAGATTGGGAAGCAAGAGTTGTTTCAATTGAGGAAGCCAATGATTTGAGCACCCTTTCAATCGATAACTTGTTGGGAAAACTTCTCATACATAACCTTTTACAATCTATCCCAAGATTGACAAGTTAATCTCATGAAACAACTTACTTGCTCTTTCTAATCTCACTTAATAACTCAAAGAAAACTTTAGAAAGAGAATAAGAACAACTACCCAACTTCCCAAGTGATTCACTTTTGTGAATCTTACAAAAGAATGAATTAATAAAGAAAACGATGTTGAAAATTTGATTTGCACTTATGTGAGCTCAATAGATGTTGTTCTTCTTATTAGAAAAATCCTAAGAACTTATATTTATAACCCTAACTCAAAACTAGCTATTACTTAGTTGAATGGTATGAATCATGGTCTTCTAACGGCTATATTTTTTTCAGAAAATCGAGTCCGTAGCGGCTGCTACTTAATTTGTAGTGGCCGCTACTTATGCCTTGCCTTGAACCTAAACTACTTGATTGCTTAGTAGATGCTGTAATTTTTTGTTAATGCCTATGACTTCATTTCTTTATATATTGAGCTAGGTAACTCGAAATCATACTCTATTTTTTTATTGAAAACTTTGAGATGTATAATATAATTTTATAGTTTATGCCAACTCCAAAATAATCCATCTTCATTCTCTAAAAAATCTAAATATTTTCTTGCTCTAATCTGCAAGACAGTTTGAGTATACTTCACTAATTTTTTAATTTCTCCTTCTGTAGAAGTCAAAATCATTTGATTCTTTTCCATATGAAAATCGACATCGAGGGATTCGATTATGTATAATAGAATATTAAAATTACTTTTATAGAATTCCTAAAAATATTTTCAAGTTACCTCATTTGTTTTGTCCTAGTATGTTAGCTTGAGTATAAATAATTCAAAAATTCATATCTTTATTTTCCATTTTTCATTACTCAATCCAATTTCTATTCCTAAAATTAGATATATATATCTTTCCATCCATATTAATTTTATAGACTAATTCCATCTGTGAGACCTTTGACAATTGTTTGAATTTGAAGATACAATAGAGCACCATTGCAGGTTTTTATCTAAGCAACCTTTTGGTAAATCTTCGATATCTTTCGCTGTAGATCTCCGTTTGGCTTAATTCTTATTGCATTAGAAATATAACTTCTTCCTCTTTCCATACATATATGGTTCATTATATGAATCAATCTACACAAGGTGCAGTGTTTGATTGAACTTGTTGATTTATTAGATGTGTTAAACCTATGCTTTGGCAATGACATGAATTCTCATGCCTTAAACAATTTAAAAAAATTTGTTAGCATAATTAACACATTGATATGTTTTGTTATCATCAAATTAATATCAAATCTAAAGGGTCCAACAATTTTCTTCTTTTTGATGGTAACAAAATCTTACATATAAGTATTTAGGAATCAAGCAAGATAGCTCAACTAATTAAATACAAACACTTGTATATAAACTTCTCTCCCTTTTTGATATCATCAAAAATATTTTACACTTCCTATTTGAAAATGAATTGCTCAATATATAAAGGGGTCTAAATAATTTTTTCCCCTTAATCCAAGTATTTTTCCCCCTTAATAATTCAAAATATGTTAAAGGGATGCTTAATTTTATCACAAATATATATGAATGCAAAGGTATGGATAATTCCAATTTATTTTTTATTTTTATGAAAATTATTGTAAACATGCATTTAAAAATATTTAATTCTAAAACTAATTGTAAAATACTTTGCTTTCAATTTCCATTTCAAAAGATATGCATTTAATTAAGAAATGCTATTAAAATAGATTTTGGAATATAATCAAATTATTTTACAATCTATTTCAATCTCCAAAAAGACACATAAAAATTTAACAAATGAGCACACTCTCCTTTGGTAAGCCAACAAACCCAAAATAAGATATAAATATAATAATCATGGGTAAAAGAGAAGATGAAAGAATAAACACATTTAATTCTCTGATCCAAACATGACATGCACCAAGAATTCATAAGAATTATATATAAGGATATTCATGCAAATGTTCAATATAGGGGATAAGTATCCAATAAACACAAAACATGAGACAAATTTTATGAAAATATTTCTTATGCTCCCCCTACATCAATCAATATGAGCATAAATAATCATAAATCAACATGCTCAATACTATATTCAAGTGAATGCACATCAACTTTTTCAAACAAATTTTCACTCAAATCAATTGGCATTGTCATAGTGGTAACACATATTCATTCAATAAAGATTTAAAGTCTAGAGTTATCACTTGTAGCCATAAATTTTAACTTCTTAAAGACAGTGAGCCTATTTTGAGTTGTGACATCCATTGCACATCATTTTGCTTCTTTTTCCTTAGACTTCAAACAATATGACTTCTTCATCATCTTCAAATTTCTGTAAATAAGAAGAAATCTTTGGTTCCCATTTCATTTTGGATCATTGAGGGGTAGCCTTTGTGCCTTAACAACCCAAACTAACTTAGTTTTTTGTTGCTTCCTTTTAATGGCACATTCATGAATAATATGACTATATTTATTGCAATAAAAATAATATTTGTGAAATATCATATTATTTTTACTTCTATATGAATGATGCTTTTTTGTTTTGAAAAAAATAGTATTTATGTCCATAACCATTACATAAATAATAATATTCATTAGATTTATGATTATAATTATGAATGTTATGCTTATGTTTTTTCTTGTTGGGGCCGTGACTATTTTTACAATTATGAGCCTTATAACCATGAGAACTACAAGAAAGATGATGTCTAATGAATGGAGCTTTAAAAATCATACTTTCTTTTTCTTTTTCTTTTTCTTGTTTTGAAAGAGATGATTTTAGACTATTTAAATCATTTTTAAGAATTTCATTCTCTTTCAAAACTTGGTCATAATCTTTAGATTTCACCAATAAATTTTTGTGTTCCTTTTCAATATCATCATTGATGGAAATTAATGAAAGAAATTCATTATTTAAATGTTCATTTGCATATTTCAAACAATCAATTTGATATTTGAACATTTTATTTTTCTCTTTCATTTTCTCAAACTCAACGCACATGGTTTCTAATGCATCTAATAACTCATCATATGAAAAATCATCATCAATCGATTTTTAGGGATTTGATGTTATCTCATAAGAAGTGACCTTATTAATGGCCATGAAGCACAAGTTAGCAACCTCATTTTTTGTATTCCTCATCACTTGTAGAGGTTGAACATTCCAAGCTACTATCTCTTCTTGATTGTTACATCATTTTCTCTTGCTCATCATCTTCTTCTATGTCACACCCCAACTCCAGTGGTGCGACGGTCCTAGGGCAAGGGTAGGCTTAAGGCCACCATAAATCCGTAGAACTCACAGATCACAATTCTCATTAATGCCAATTAGATCATAACATCGCCTTTTTACCATAAAATTTCCATACTCATTCATATAATCAAATGAAATCAAACACATCCTTCTATATCATTCCATATCTTTC
>CANXYC012561957.1:0-10380 GCA_948193065.1 Aleurites moluccanus | reverse complement strand
ATGGTCACTCTTTCCCATTTTCATTTCGGTAATGGAAACTCTTGGAGTAATCCAGATGCCTTCTAATGCTCAAACTTGACTTGCTGACAAGTTAAACACTTGGCCACATATTCAGCAACATCTCTCTTCATTCCACTCCACCAATATGAATTCTTGATATCATGATACATCTTTGTTGCACCTGGATACATGTTATACTTGGTATGATGTGCTTCCTTAAGAATCATATCTCTCAACCCATCAACTGCTGGAACACATAGCCTACTACCATGCCTTAACAAGCCATCAACCACATAAAATCCTAGAGCTTTTTCTGATCCCACTTCATTCTTTATCTTCACCAACTGAGGGTCTCTATCTTGAGCTTTTCTAATTTGCTCAATGAGAAGTGGCTTGACTTGGAAATTTGCCAAAAGCACTCATGACTCTGACAATTCCCAACTGATTTCCATATCATGCAATCCCTGCACTTCCCTTACTAGGGACCTTCTGCTCACTTGAATATGGGACAAGCTCCCCGAGGACTTTTTACTCAATGCATCTGCTACCACATTGGCTTTCCCTGGATGATATAAGATTTCACAGTCATAATCCTTAAGCAATTCAACCCATCTTCTTTGCCTAAGGTTAAGTTCTTTCTGCTGAAATATGTACTTCAAACTCTTATGATCTATGAAAATCTCACACTTCTCACCATACAAGTAGTGGCCCCAGATCTTCAATGCAAACACTACTGCAGCCATCTCAAGATCATGAGTGGGATAGTTCATCTCATGCTTCCTTAACTGCCTCGAAGCATAAGCTATCACTCTTCCATACTGCATAAGCACACAACCAAGCCCCACTCGCGATGCATCGCAATACACTGCATATCCTCCTTCACCCGATGGCAAAGCTAACACATGTGCCGTGGTAAGACAAATTTTCAACTTTTGGAAGCTCTCTTCACAGGCATCTGACCACATAAATTTAACTTGCTTATGGGTAAGCTTACTCAAAGGAGTTGCAATCTTGGAGAAGTCTTGAACAAATCTCCTGTAGTAGCCTGCTAAACCCAAGAAACTTCTGACTTCTGAAATATTCGTAGGTCTAGGCCAACTGAGAATTGCATCAATCTTCTTAGGATCAACTCTAATCCCTTCCTTGCTCATTATATGCCCCAGAAAGCCCACATTCTCAAGCCAGAATTCACACTTAGAAAGCTTGGCAAACAGCTAATGCTCCCTCAAAATCTGTAACACAACTCTAAGGTGTTCTTCATGCTCTTCTTTACTCTTCGAATACACAAGAATGTCATCAATAAGTACAATGACAAACTTGTCTAAGAATGACATAAACACCCTATTCATCAAATCCATGAATGCAGCTGGTGCATTAGTCAATCCAAATGGCAACACGAAAAACTCAGTGTCCATATCTGGTTCGAAATGCTATCTTCGATACATCCTCATTCCGAATTCTCAATTGATGGTATCCCGATCTCAAGTCTATCTTAGAGAAATTACTTGCACCTTGCAGCTGATCAAATAAATCATCAACCCTTGGCAAAGGATACTTGTTCTTGATAGTCACCTTGTTAAGTTTCCTGTAGTCTATACATAACCTCATAGAACCATCCTTCTTCTTCACAAAAAGTACAGGTGCTCCCTAGGGTGAACTACTGGGCCTAATGAATCCCTTGTCAAGCAGATCTTGCAACTGAGTCTTCAACTCTTTCCACTCCACCGGTGCCATATGGTAGGGAGGGATAGAAATCGGACTTGTGCCAGGTAGCAACTCTATACGAAACTCTATCTCTCTATCCGGTGGCAAACCAGGCAATTCTTCAGGAAATACATCCGGGAACTCATTGACTATAGGAATCTACTCCATACTCTTCACTTCCTTATTAGCATCTCGAACATATGCCAAATATCCTTGGCAACCCTTTCTCAACAATCTCCTTGCCCCAATGGCAAATATCACATTATACGGTGCTTCACTCTGCTCCCCTTGAAATTCAAATTTCTCACCCGAAAGTGGCTTAAAGACAAGCTTCTTCCCATTGCAATCAATAATGGTATAATGCTTGGACAACCAATCCATGCCCAATATTACATTGAACTCCAACACTGGCAATTTAATCAAATCTGCATCCAAGCTCTTACCACTTATGCTAACCACACAAGATGGATAGGAGTTTCGAACCTCAATCTCCTCCTCCAAAGGAGTAGACACAACCAACACATTCTCAAGCAAAACACAAGGCACATGCAACTTTTTAGCAAAGTAGGATGATACAAATGAATGTGTAGCTCTCGAATCAAACAAAACTTTAGCATTCAAGGTTTGAATCAGAAGAATACCTGTAACCACAGTGTTGGATGCTTGAGCTTCATGTTGTGCCAAGGCAAAAACTCTTCCTCTGCCTCTACCCATCGGAGTTGATCCAGAAGCCTGAGACTCATGCTGACCTAATCCTCTACTAGCTCCAACATTTTTGCCCAAATTACCTCTACCTCCTCCTGGATGCTGACCAATGCTCCTCTCTCTACTCATCTGAACTGAAGCCTGAGAAGACTGCTGTCTAACTTCAAAGGTAGGTTGTGGACAATCCTTAAGAAGATGACCATGCTGTCTATATCCATAACATGCGCCTGATGCATAGAAGCAAGGTCCTCTGTGAAGCTTACTACATGTAGGACAAGAAGGATTAGTCCTAGGTGGTGCTAAACTAGCTGCATTGTGGCTCACTTGAGGAACAAATCTTGAGGGATTCGGTCTCTGCTGAAATCTCCCTGATGGCCCTCTAAATCCCCCTCGAGCAACTGATTGAGGCACAATATTCATACTCTTCAGCCCACTGTCTTGCCTAGAAGAGCTCTCAACCTTAGCCTTCTTCTTCTATTCTCTCTAGGATCTGGCTTCCATTTCTCTATTTTCAATCACTCTTGCTTTATCCACTAGCTTGGAATAAGAATCAAACTCAAGAGTAGCCAAAACTTTAAACAACGGGGCCACCAATCCCCTACGGTACCGCTGAATTCGTGCCGCTTCTGAAGGCACAAGAGCTGGAGCAAACTTACTCAGCTGGCTAAACTTCTTTGCATATTCTGAAATAGTCATACCCGGAGTTTGAACCAACCTCTCAAACTCCATAGCTTTAGCATCTGTTACACTCTCTGGAAGAAATCATCAAGGACCATTTCTCTGAATCTCTCCCATGATAGCTCTTTATTATCTCAAAGCATACCATAAATGCTTCTTTTGAACCAGTCCTTCGCTTCAGCTTTCATTAAATATCCAGCAAACTCAATTGCCCTCCTATTAGGAATCCTCAAAATCTAGATCTTCTCTTCTATCTCTTCCAGAAAATCGGTAGGATCTACCTCACCTTGATACTCTGAAGGCTTGAGCTTCAGAAACTTCTCAAAAGACACCTCCTCAACCTAATGTACCACTGCGGGCGGGGGTGGAGGAACTGGAATATCCAGAACTGCTTGAGCAGGAGGAGCCTGCTATTGCCTCTGCTAAGTAATAAGCTCAGCTAATACCTCATAGTTCCTCTGCAGCTGGTCTAACTATTGCGCCATATTAGCCATATCTACTGATGGCACAGGAGAAACCTTATCTCCTCTATTCCCTCCTACTGAACCCTCTTCAGAAGGAAATTCCTGCCTAGGATGGCCTCGGCCTCGTCCTCGTCCTCTTCCTCGACGTGGAGGCATCTCGATACTGATAAGAAGAACAAACACATCAGACTCACTACGCATACTTAACGCAGATATATATATCAAAGGAAGACACAACTTGATGAGACATGATCCTATGCTCCGTAGTTATCTTAATCAACACTTATACTAGTGCTCATACATCTCTATCTATTTTTTATGTTAAGGATTGTAAACCTAGTGCTCTGATACCACCTCTGTCACACCCCAACTCCAGTGGTGTGAAGGTCCTAGGGCAAGGGTAGGCTTAAGGCCACCATAAACCCGTAGAACTCACAAATTATGAATCTCATACACTCTTATATCCATCACAACATCATACATTATCATACAATGGTCATGTCCATACATATAATTAAACATCAATCATAACTTTTCTATTATCATTTCATATCCTTCTCTTGTTCCTTAATGATCAAAAGAGACATCTCAGATCACTGAGGAACAAGAATACCCAAAAGGTAACAATCATATATCAAAATATACTAGTATCCTCGAATGACTAACTACGGAGCTCTAGAGTATACTCCCATTCACATTGTGTCTAATACCATTAATAAGTATGCAAAATATCTCAAAAGATTTATTACAATGAAACTTCTTGGAATAAACAAGTCAAGAAGCTCTATCCTCTCTATTAGCTCCCTCACGAGCTATGCTATCACTTGAAATCCATAGAAGAGGAATGAGCCTTCAACTCAGTAAGATATGAACATTATAATTAAATATCTGAACATCGAATCATGGTCATGAACAAATAATTATACATATAGGCATGAAAGAAAATCATAAGCTTCACTTGAAGGAAACATGGTTCTCACCATAATTTTGGCTATATCAAATCATGTCATAAATCAAATCATGGTTCATATTTAAAACATAGAATGCCCACAAAGAATGGCATTATCAAATCTCATCTGGTAGAACTAATCTCATATCATAACATACGTATCAGTAGCACTGCTACCTTAATGTGCACACATGCTTGGCCAGGCATGCGCCTAGAGCTCATAGCCCCCTCTAGGTGGAACACTGATAAAAATCCTATTAGTTGGGCTCCCAAAGTGCACAATGGACCAATGAATTTACTCTAATTGGGAAGAGCATTATATCCATGGGTTATGGGGTTTCAATTTCATAGGAAGCATATTGGTCACAAGACCATCATTATGCAACATCATTCAAATCGGGTTCATAAGTAAGAAACATATAGACTTGATCCAAGAAAGTTGATCAAGCCATTCACATTATACAAGTATATAATATATATATATATATATATATATATATATACACAATAGGATAATCAAATATAAGAATACTTTGATCATTTTAAGTTCAAAGAACCATAATCGAATGGGATGTTTATACTTACCTTTTACACAATTTCTCTTAAATTCCTCTTTAGAAATCTGCTCACTTAATTCCTCAATTAATTCGAATTTCTCCTCCTAAGAAATTCCCCAAATATACAAAATTAGGGTTTCTCCAAATCAATAATATTCAACATAATTTTCTAATAATTCATTATCTTAGAGTCTCTATTCTTAATTCTCAACAACAATTTCATTTATCTTTTTAAGAAATTTCTGCGTTAAATTTTCAGAGTTACTGTTCATGGAAGTCTCACCAAACTGATTTCTCCCACATTAATTTTCATTAAAAACTTCAGATCACTAGCAATAAATTCTATATACCCAATATTAATTATCCTAACCCATAAACTTAAATAAATCCAAAGAAAATAGCTTAGGAAGAAAATTTACCTTATTTCCTTCAAACTGAAATTCCTGAGATTACTGCTCAAATCTGATAATTTCTGCCTTAATATAGACTAATCTATAAGTCTAATGCATTAATTTGAGTATTAATTCCTTAGAATATAAAACGGAACTAATCTGAGAAAAAGACTGAATTTACGAAAGAAAGAAAGAATGGAAAAATCGTGAAAACAATTCTGGACTGCTGGGGGTTAAATAGACCTCTGCGTAGAAACACACTTGCCAGCTCGCCAATCTGCCTCGGCAAAGCTACCTCGCATAGGCCAGCTCGCCATTCCCACTTCACATTCCCAACTCGCACTTTCCAGCTTGCCAAACTTGATCCGGCATTGCCACTTCGCTAATCCATCTTGCATATGCCACCTCGCATATGCGGCATCGCCAGGCTCTCCTCGCGAATTCTTCCTGACATATGCCACCTCGATAATGCTTCTTCACCTCTTCACTTCTTCTTGAACTTCCACTTCGCACATTCCCTCTTCGCATAATGCCTCTTCGCATAATGCCACCTCGCCTTATCCTCTTCGCCAAATCCTCTTCGCCTTTCCTCTTCGCCAAATCCTCTTCACAAAAGCTCTTCACCAACTTCCTCTTCGTGAATTGCCACTTCGGCAAACTTACCTCGCCACTTCGCCATTTCGCCACTTTGCAAAATGCCTCCTCTCATTTTGCTGGCTCTCCATAACAAAATTCCTCTAAGTTAAAACCCTGCATGGACATCTCACACTTAGCCAGCTCGCAAATGAGCCACAAATATCCAAACTTGATAATTCTTTTTATCACATAAAATCAACATGTAGAAGCACAACATACCAAAATTTCAAATCAAAAGGACCAACACACAGACTGTGGTGACTCTCCCAAGATCACCCAAACTTGCTGCCTTAGAATCTCTCCGAACAGGTCTGATAAAACCCATTCTACACTGAGATATACTTATCCAAAAATTCTGAAATTTTACATCCATCATTTAACATAAAAAGGAACATTTTTCATGTTCACTTCTTTAGCTAATTCTACCTCAGTCATTCCCAGTAATTTCAAACAAGCACCGCATTCCTGCAACAACACTCAACCAGACCAGCCTTGCTCAAATAGGCACAACTCCTTACTTACATAGAATTTTGCCAAACCATTTTATAGAATTATAGTTAAGACATAATCTCACAACTTTTATGTTTTACACTTTATCAAATTATGTCTTCAAAAATATGAAATTATCATCAGAAAATCCTGCAACATCAAAACAATCAGAAATTCCTGAAATTCTCAACATTCTCATTTGAATTTAATAAATTCTCCAAACATACAAAATCAATAAAAAAAAAACACTACAAAATGGTAGATATTACAGATATGCATGTTTGGAGATATAGTCATAGAAACAAAGTCTGTCCGGATGGCACTTGCAGTAAGATAAATTCAATTTTGAAAATTCATCATAAATTTTGTACTGCATACTTTAAGCTGAATTTTTTAGATGTTATAGCATTTATGTGTCTTAAATGAAAAAATAATTGAAGTGATTGAATATCTATAGCTCAGGATATAGCCGATTTAAGCTATGCTACCAAGTGAATCTTCTCTAGGTGAACAATAATGTGAATAGTAACAACCCCCCATAAATAGTTCCCACTTCATTTTCTGCCCGATTTTTGCTATTTTTCTTCTCCATTTCTTCATCTTAAAACTTATAATTCTCTATTCATTCTTCTAAGGTATTAATACCATAACTAATGCTTCATTTTGGGAAGGAATACTATAAGAAGTCCATTAAATCTACCAAAAGATCAAGATTTCTCCAAAATCATATCTTGAGGAGAAAAATATATTTTCTTTATAACTTTTATTTTATTATGATTTCAGGTTATGGTTTGTTAGAATAATTATGTTTAAGTTATGGGGAGTTTTCATATGTATTTATAGTTAAAAATAATAGTTGATTGGAGAATTAGGGAAAATGATGAATAGTTATGTGAATAGTGTCTATTTCTCTAATATTCCATAAAATTCTTTAAGAATGGTCAATTAAGTTTAAGAAACATCTAAGTAGAGTTAGAGAGTATAATTTGCAAGATTTTGGTATAGATGATGGATAAGGAAACCCTAAATTTTGTTTTATTGAAATTGTGTTTAGGCTTGTCTGTTGAATGAACTTTGGAATTAATTAGAGCTTGACCAAGAGTCTTTGATCTTTGAATTTGATTGATTGCTCTATTGGAGGTGAGTTATGCATATGTATTGTGTATATAATTGTATATGACATATTTTTGCCTATATTATATTAAACCCAAATTCTATTATGAGCATATCTATGTATTCATTTAAATCGTTAAATCCCTTTATTATAAATGTTACTTAACCTAAAATATTTTTGTTGCCATTGTTATAATTATTGAGTTAGGTATGCTACTTATTTCTTTGGAAACAACTCATAGTTATATTATAACCATATTATTCTGAAATTTTCATTGTTATCTAATCCATTTGATTAACAATATCTTTGTTTAATATTTTTTATCAATTCTAATAATTATATTTTGAATCAAGTATGTTTAGTGTCAGAATGCCTTACCTATAAGGGATAAATAATGGGACTGTGTGCACCAGTAACTCAACTAATAGAGTCTAAAGTATCAGTGTCCATCCTAGAAGGGACAAAGTTTCTCTAGACGTGTGTTAGCGCAAGCACATGTACTTTGTATGGAGATTGTAGTACTCCTGTTCTGTATGGACGTCATTAGACTCTTATTCTATTCTCTGTTGTTTTGACATTTACATTACTTGACCTTATATCATATGTATATATATGTGTTGTGCCATTCCATATAGGCACCCTCTGATTCATGAATTTGATATGTATATGATCTTGAATATTATGAGCCATCTATTTATTTTTGTTATATCTAAATACAAATATTGCTTCTGAATCTCAACTTTGATTATGAACCATAGGTATGACATATGCATAATTCATTGAGTTGAAGGCTCACCCTCATTCTGTTGTGGTTTTTAGGTGTTAGAGTTGTTGGTCTTGGGATAGAGAATATAACTTATTGATTTCCTTCCTCCACGAAGCTAGTCTAAGTATATACTCTAATATTTTGAATTTAATTATTATTTTGGGATTGTAATACTCTTAGAGCTCCATAATATTTTGAATAGTCTGTAATATTATTATGATGAATTATGTTTAGGTTGTCACTTGTTCATATTGGATAGAGGACCTCATTTTCCTTTGATCCATTATGAACAAGTTGAATATATTTTATTATATCTATAACACTCAAGATTTTGATTTGCATGGTTGTATGAGATTATTGATGGTCCCATAGTTATAGATTGTATTGATTGGTTGTTATAGAATTTTTTCTTTGCCATAGATATTTTTTAGAGTGTGTTAGTTGATCTTAGAATTGTTTTGGTGAGTGTTAGAATAGATTTGAGAAGTGATTGCATTGATGAGGATGAACTTTGATGTTTCACGTGCGTGAACTCTTATCACAGCCATGAATTTGCCTTGATGTTTCACGGGCGTAAACTCATATCGCGGTTGTGAATTTGCTCTCTGTCTAAATATGAGATATTGAATTTTTTTTATTCACGGCATTAATTTCTCTTTCACAGGACTGAAAGTTAGGGATCTATATATAGAAGTCATTTTTCGGATTTTTGAAAATCGAAAACCACAAATTTCATTTCCTCTTCTTCTTCTTATTTCTTCCCTACTGCTTAACTAACCTTCCCAATTGCCCTTTGATCACCTAAATAACCACTTTCTTCAAGGATTCTTCATGGGAAACACATTTTAAGGCATCAAATCACTTTAAGAATATCTCTTTTCAAGAAATCTCTTTTTAGGTTTTTGAAGGTAAATCCTAAATCTTTGCTTTTATAGTTGTTTATGGATTATGGCATTGTTAGATTAGTTATTTATAGGTTGTAGGTAGTCTTTTATAATCATTTATTTCCATTGATTATGGTTGATATGGGAGTTGTGAGATTTAATAGTTCTATGTGAATAGTATGATGAATAATAACTTTTTTTCATAAACTCTTCATTTAATGGTTTAATTGGTATTAGGAATCATTTTATTGAGTACTAAAGGGTATAAAATCTTAGAATTATTGTATAATGACTTTGGAGAAGGAAACCCTAATTGACCCATTTTTGGGAATTTGTTGTTTTAGTCTTGGTGAACCCAAGGACTTAAGGATTGTTGAATGTGGTGATAGTTGAACTATTTGCTTTGGATTTGAGGTAAGTTATAGGATAATTTATTCTTTGTTATGAAATCCATACTTGTTCATATTGTTCTTGAATGAAGTTTAGTTATTATTCTTGGACTGAATTTCATATTAAATATTATTATTTTTGATATTGTAAGGACATTAGGCCTTAGGACATCATTAAAATGAATTACCTTTAAAAGACCATTTGGGTCATATGTAATTATTGAAAACCTATTGAATATTGTTAATGATATTAATAATGTGAGGTCTGTAGACCCATCCATTGTTCATTGTATCGATTATATGGCTATTGACGATTTAGAATGCCCTTCCAATGAGGGAGAAATCATTAGACTGTGTGCACTAGTGACCTAGCTGATAAGGTCAAATTGTATCAGTGGCTTTACCTAGGGGAGGCCTATCGGCCTTGGGACATATGTTCTAATCAAGCATACATATAGTATGAGATTGTAGTATCTCGATGGATGGATGGTATGGATATGATGGTTGTTCTATCGTCACATTGATGGGTGCTATTTCTTTGTAGGCACATAAATATATGTCATTAAATGTATTCTTATTGTTCATAAACCATTGTTACTATTATTATTATTATTATTATTATTATTATTATTATATATATATATATATATATA
>CANXYC012561735.1:0-19501 GCA_948193065.1 Aleurites moluccanus | reverse complement strand
ATTTACCTTGCTTTGAGTTTAATTTATTATTGTTCTTTAAGTCATTTAAACTTGAATTCAATCATCTTTCAGTTTCCAGCTCGTTTACATTTAAGCATGAATTTCAATTTAGGTTTTCTCTATCAAGCATTGAGAATTTCGTCATCTTTCCTTCTATCAGATTCTTGTTCAGCTTTTTAACTTGAAATTTGGTCAAGAACACTTTTTATTTTGCTGCAGTTTTTCATTCCTAAAACCCCTCACAAATTCGGAGCTCTTTTGTACCTGATTTCATCTATCTCTCCATTTCTTAAGTTTCACTTATCAAAAAACCTCCAAATCAAACCAAACTTCTTGGGACATCCTAAAACACATTACCCTACCTAAAGAATCCATTTCCACAATTTTAAGACTTCATTTTTGTGGAGTCAATTTTTGGGCAGTAGCTATGGTTCTTTGGAGCTTATTGAGCACTGATTTTGAACTCTTTGCTTAGGTGACCTACTGAACTTGGATGGTTCTCATTTTTTGATGTAAGATAGCTCACTAGATGAACTTTGATATACATCATATCCAAGACATATCCAAGGTCTGAATTTAAATGAGGAGGGATTGGATTGAGATTTCTTGGAATACATCAGAACTATGGTCTAGATTTAATATGGGTTTTATTGGACGAATTATAGAGTATTTAGAGTTAAATTTATGCATCTAATTATCTGTTGGTCTATTATTTTAAATAAAAGGCGATTTTATAATTTTCAATTTTGTTAGAAAATCTTTTCCTATTTCTTTAGGAGTCTTTATATTTATTTTAATATCTTATTTTAGAGTCTTTGTGGATTTAGAATTGTATTATTTCTTTTAGTTTATTTTAGGAGTCCAAATCTTTATAGGATGTGGACTAGTTTAGAAGTTTTTTAGTTGAAGGTTTAGAAGTTGTTTTAAGTCTATAAATATCTAGCATTGTAATGCTTTTAATTAAGTTTTGTTATTGAATTAAAAAACTAACAGTTATATTATTTCAAGTTGTGTGATGCAATTCAACCCTAAGTGTGATATCATGGGATCTTAGGTGTGATTCCTAAGGAAGTTTAGGTGTGAAACTTATATTACTTTCTTTAATTTTCTATTCATATTACTGTTCATCCATTTACTACTCACAATTACTGTTCACAACTCCAAAAACAGCCCATAACTCTTTATTTTTGCTTAGTTTTGATCTCAAACTCCCTTATTTACATACCTCAACGTTCCAGTTATAGTTTCCCACCCATCCTAACCTCCATAAAAACCTGAAATTCACTCTTTATAACCAGCCCTCCTCAGAGCTTCAAGATCCTAGGAGCTTGTTACTTTAATCTTCAATAATGGAGGATATTCGTTGGAATGAAATTCGGCAATTACAAACTAAAATTCATGCTTACAAGTAACGAATAGAGGAGTTACATTGTTTAAGTATGGTGTTCCTGAAAAAAAATCCCCCTCTATACCATGAATTCATGACAATTATTTATATTCTACATGTTAAGGAACCAAAACTTCAAGATTTTATGATGTCTTCTATGGCTAGTCAAAATTTGCCAATTGCAACTAGTATAACAAAAGACAATTTGAAACAAATAATAGAGCAGCTGACATCGCTTTAAGAGACAAGATAGAAGATCCTAACTTTGACGGTATGTCAAATCCTGCTTTATTTTGTGGTTGGTTTGATTGTCTTGAATCTGTATTTGATTGGTACAATATGGGAGAAGATTGTAAAGTAATGTTTGCAAAGATGAATCTATTGGGTTAGCAAAATTATGGTGATTTGGTGTTGAGCATGACATTGGAAAGATTGAGACAACCACCTATCAGTACGTGGAATGAGTTTGTCATCCTATTATCTTGAAAAGATGAGTCATAGGTAAATACTTTACAAAAGGGCAGCATGTCAATGGTATGGCAACCCAATGTAGTCAAAGGCGTACAAGGCGCACGCTTAGGCGCTAAGGTACAGCGAGGATTAGGGTTTGCACTTCTAAAACATCCAGGCAAGGCACATTTAACTAGGCGCATGCCTTTTGCATTTAGGCAAGGTTTTTGGAGTAGGCAAGAGACGCACAAGTCGCACGCCTATTTAAAGTTTATGGTTCTGATTTATTTTACCTAAAAGTCCAATTATTTTCTTTATTTTTACTTTGTAAATAAGGGTATTTTGTTATTTTTTAGTTATTTTTTCCAAGAGGGAGTCTAAAAGATATTTTGGTATTTATTTTAGGGTTTTTTTAGTGCATATCTTATAGAGTTATTATCTCTTATTCAAAGAAGTTACAAAGAAGTCTAATCAAATACAAACTCTTGCACCGGTGATCCCAATCATGAATTTCTTTGGTTGCATCCCTCTCTTCTGCGGTTTTTTTTTTTTTTTCTATTTCTTTTTCATAATTTTCTTTTTTTTAATCTCTGCATCTCTTTTTTCTCTATCTTTTGTTTTTTTTCTTATTTCTTTTTTCCTAATTTTACAGTACACAATAATTTGAATGAAGATCCTAGTGATGGATATTATGGATATCTTCTGCTGAATTAAGATATTTTGGTATTTATTTTAGGGTTTTTTTAGTGCATATCTTATAGAGTTATTATCTCTTATTCAAAGAAGTTACAAAGAAGTCTAATCAAATACAAACTCTTGCACCGGTGATCCCAGTCATGAATTTCTTTGGTTGCATCCCTCTCTTCTGCGGGTTTTTTTTTTCTATTTCTTTTTCATAATTTTCTTTTTTTTAATCTCTCCATCTCTTTTTTCTCTATCTTCTGTTTTTTTTCTTATTTCTTTTTTCCTAATTTTACAGTACACAATAATTTGAATGAAGATCCTAGTGATGGATATTATGGATATCTTCTGCTGAATTCTAGAGCTGTTTTCTTACTAATTTTAGGTCGTATTTTCTACCAAGCTGAGTTTTAGGATATACAGAGTTTGAGGACTATTTTATGCTGAGTTTTAGGACTATTTTGTGGCTATCTTTATGGTTCTTTTATGATAAGTTTAAATGCTTTTTTTTTCAAACTCGTCTTGTTTGCTTTATATTTTTTGTTTTGAACTTAGATGTGTTGAAAATCTCTTCATTGTCCTAAAGATATAAAATATACTTATATATAGGTATTATTGGATTTTTTTAGAAACCGGCGCCTTGTTTCGCTTGGGCAAGCATCTTTCTTGCGCCTTGCGCCTCAAGCAATAAGAGGACCTATCACCTTGAGTGCGCCTTGAGCATTTGACTACCTTGTGGCAACCTCTCCAAAAACAGACACAAAAGCAAGAACTTTCAATAAGAATTTCAGGGCAACAAGGAATAAAAGTTGTACAACATTCACATAAGCTTCATGAGCCTAGAATAAAGGTTGAACTGCTAAGCCAACAACATGAAAGGCCTATGCTGCAAGTTGTTCAACCAAAAAGCGAACTAGAAAGGCTACAACTACCATCTCAAAGGCTTAAACAGAAAAACATACAGCCAAAAACTCCAAATCATGAAGCAAGAAAACTAAGACAGCAAATGGATGAGCCTTTTCTACAAGTTGGTGTAACACGCTAGAAGTGTACTATACGCCCAAGAGTCCTAAAGACTAAGAAAACTAAGTAAATCAATAGGGTATATTAGATAAATGAGTAACTCATACCTTAAGTTAAACATCTAAGGACATTAATTAAATAACTATAGTTTAAATGCAGAAGTGTTAAAATAATTGAACAAATGAATTAGGATGACTAATAATTTGAGAAAATAACTAAGTTGCACTTAATTGAAAGAACTAAGGAGATTAAAGATTGAAGTGAAAAAGTTAAGAGGGCAGTTGAGTGTTGGGATCCATCTCCGCTTAAAAATATTATTTAAATAAAAGATGAGAGACTTACCATCTTCTCCATATTCTTGGCCGAACCCATCTTTCTTTCTCTCTTTTTCTTTCTTCCATCTTTATTCATAAATTCATTTCTTTTTTAGGAGAATTAGATAGTACGAATTAAGCATCATTTTCAAGGTAATACAAGTAAATAGAGATCAGTAAAGGTACGATTAGAAGTAAAAAGGTGGAGAGTTCAATCAATTGAAAGTTATTTGCAATTTTCATCTTTGGTAGAGGTAATTACTATAACTAAGCTTAATTGTAATTCTTGCAAGTTATATGCATAGAAAAGTTAGTAATTTGGATGAATTTAACCAAGTTAGTAATTTGGATGAATTAATTGAACTAAGCTAGTAATTTGGATGAATTGAACTAGGTATAGGAAAACCCATAAATTATAGGTTAGAATTGCTAAGTAGGAACCCTAGAAATTGAGGGAAAAAGGAAAATGATTCAATTGAGATTAAATTTGAGGGAAAAAGGAAAATTATTCAATCGAGATTAGATTCTAAAAATTCATGCTATATGAGTTTTAAATTGAATAGAATTTAATTGTAGCATCTAAGGAGAATGATGGATGTGGAGGAATTGATGGAAACCCACACTTCCTAGAAACCACCTCTTCCTACAAATTAAAGGACACTAATTTTTGAAAAAGCATGCATTCCATTCCAGTAAAAAAAAACTCCATAGTACAACACATACAAAAAAACACAATTCAAAAGAACTTTTGGATCAGCCTTGCCATCAAAATCTCCATTGTGATCTCATGAAAATCTCCATTTTAATCTCATGAAAGTCTCGAAGGAATCTGAACATACCCAATGCTTCTCCAAAATACCAAAAAAAGATTACAAATTTCCCAATCCACCTCACAATTAAAAAATAAATGAGAATGAGACTCAGCATGCTTGCAACATTTCAGACACTAATAAGAAGAGCCTCAATGGGTCATCTTTTCCAAAGAAAAAAAAATTCTTTAACATTGACATTGAATTATTTGGAAACTACAAAAATAAAATCCCTTATCATGAACAACATTTTAACTTTCCCAATTCTATTAGCTGAGAGAATGCTCTTGAGTGATTTCTAAGAAACGTATACAAGGGACTTACAAGAGAATTTTCCAAGAGTTCTAAACCAAATTCAACAAAAACAAGTGACAGATAATGTTGTTATTTTCATGGCATTTTGTTGTGTATAGAAATGAAAATTTCCAAGAGAAAGAACTAGGAGACAAGGATTATGCAAATCATAAATTCTATATGAAGAAACAGATAGAAAATAAAAAACGTTATTAACCATGTCAAACAACTTCAGAAAAAAAGGGTCCCATCAACTCCAAAGGGAATTAGTTAATAAAACGGTTCCCAGTGAAAGTGCATTTCATAGATATTCTAAGTGAAAGTAAGCTAAAGTTTTTTAAAGAACAGAAAAATGAAAACACCTCAAAATTACTCTAATATCCTTAACGTTGAGTTTGAAACTATGAATATGCTGACAAGATAGAGTTGAGTTTAGACCTATGAATATGCAAATAAGATGATGGTTATTATTTTGCTTTTCTTAGTAATTTCATTTTTATTACTAAAGAAGAAAATTTATTAACAAAGAAAGACTGCAAATACTAATTGGAGAATAAGATATCTCCTCTCAAAGAAACCAAAAAATTACAAAGAAAAAAAAATTTGCAATGCCTTCCAATTGCATTGGATATCACTAAAGATACTCCTTTAAAACAGCCTAAAGCCAAAACCAATATAAAAAAATTAAAAATAAAAAAAAAAAAGCTTTAAAAAAACTTTTTATCCTACAGCAACTTCAAAGCCAAACTCTTTTTATTTATTTTTTTTTTTAAAGGAACATTTACCTTTCCAACTAAAATTCCCAATTATAGCAAAATCTGTTAATTCACAAACCTCTAGACATCTTTTCTCCTGCCAAAATCTACAAATTTCATTCTCACAAAACCCCCCTAAAGAGTTTTGAGCAAACAAACAACTCCAAAAATATCAAGAGCCAGTGTAATGAAGAAATAAATGAGAACAAGATTCAAAACTACAAAATGAACAATTCCAAGCATGTCAAGAGCCAATACAATCAAGAAATAAATGAGAATGGCTTACTTGCCGCTTAACACACGGCACATACATTAATTTTGTACCGCTTGATTGAGCTCAAGATCATCAACTTATGCCATTAACCAAACAAGAAACTTACAAAGGAAAAAATAGACCAAAAATCATTTTTTTTTTTCTTAACCTGATCTCTATGCTTTCAAACAAGCACCTTAATTATTTGGCAAACTGCCAAATTATCCATAATAGCGAGCAATACCGCCTTTCATCTCTAAAGAAATAATGTCAAAGGATAAAAATGTGAGCCTTGAATAAGAACAAGTTTATGAACATCCTCTCTAAGACAAGCCAATATGTCTAGGAAAGATGCTGCAAATAACTACAGGGATTCAGGTTCTCATATTTCAGCTGACCATGTAAAGTAAATCCTTTTTTATGATAGAATGTCCAACTTAGAGCTCATTCTTCTGATATGACATTAGTTCAGTACAAATCTATGCTAATTTCTTTGCATCATAGACCTAACCAAAACTGTCGTTAAAGATAGTAAGAGCACCATAAGTTACCATATTTCACAGAGATCTGCTTTAGTTTATGAAAGAGATGATGTGTCAAATAGAAAAATTACCTGTGCAAGAAAGCCTCCAAGAGCTGGACCAATGACCAATCCAATGCCCCATGATGTGCTTATCTGAAATGCATAGTTGTGTTCAATAGTATGCACTACAGGGATTTGTAACAGTTTAAAGGCCAAAAGAACACAGGACAGGAAAGGAGAAATGCTCTTACAATTGACATTCCCAAAGCTTGATATTCTTTATGGCAAACTTCTGAGGCATATGCCTGGTGAAATTAGGAAGCTTAAAATAGGTCCAATCATCGCAAACAATAGAAGCCACAAGAAATAATAACAGTATTAAAAATTCATATAGCCCGAACACCAATCATTTGCAACATTACCGAGCAAGTAGACCATTTTGAAAGCTTAGATATCTGTATGTCGAAGAAAAGCATTATTTAATTTAAAGAATAAATAAACTATTAAAACTTTTTAACTCGGATACACATTTTTCTGACATTTCAATGATTCAATTGATTAAATTCTGAATTTTGAGCAGAAGATATCATAATTCCTCAAGGTGTGAAAAAGAAGTGAGGATTTGTTAATATAACTGATAGCACAATAGACAAAAGTTAAAAAGAAAAGGTATAAACATAGCACATAATAAGTTCTGTATTAGGACACCAAAAAGAATGGAACTGAAAATGCTAATTTTGAATTTAAAACATCTAAAAGATCTAGAAACAATCCACATATTCATGTTACTTCTTCTAACTCTAACAGCATCCCAACCATCATGTCAATTACCATCATCTATCACTCATTTCATACCAAGAAGAACAAAACGCATACAATAGAGTCCTACAGCAACTGCACAGTGTAAAAGATGTTCCATTGCAAGTATATTTATATAAGAAAGGAATATCAGAATTATTTATTCTTTCCAAAGTTCACAAAATCCAGAATAAGCAAATTGTGCTGCACGGACATAATTTTGTATAAGATAAGCTCTCTAAGTGATGCAATTAAGGAAAAAGAAGAAGATACGATTTAGGAATTACTTTTGTTTAATTTTAAAATTCCTAATTTCCTAATTCAGTTTGTTTTTAGGTTTCTTTTCCATATTTATGAAGGTTTCTTGTTAAATAAGTATTTTAACAACATTAGGTTCCTTTTCAGTCTAATTCTAATTAGTATAAATAAGTCTGTATGAGACAAATAGTATTGTATTCTTATTATTTTCAATTCAGATTTTAACTCATATTAGAGGTTTTCTTTAAACCCTAATTATTTTCTTGTTCCAACCACCCTAATTATTGAGATCTAATTGTCCTAAACTTTTCCACTGCGTCACCAAGCCTTTTTAAGGAAATACCTTCATGAAGGTAGTGCACAGCACCCTATAAAAAGATTAAACTTCTAGCATATCCAGCCACCAGCAGAATTTACTCTCATCTGCCCCTAACCACAGGCACCATACTCTCCAATCTCCCTCCCAAAACTTTGTCATGATCATCATTCTCCATTTACCTTGTCCAAGAATGTTTTCAAGCTCACCATTCTTAGGCCACTGGCACTTCATTCTTACTAACTTGGATTTAAAATTTTAAGCTCCTCATCCATTCCCCCTCCTAAAAAGACTAATTTTTCTATCCTTTACCAATACTGAAGCTCAAATATGGAACTGGGACATGACTCTGTTAACAAACTCGACTATGTACTGTAAGACCTTTATAAAACTATTGCATCTTTTGCATGCCAATCTCTTCTAAAACCCCTGTACAATAGAATCCTGGACTAATATGTTTTTGCAGGAATTCATATCACTTGTCCCTATGGTTTGCATAGATTGCATCTGAAGTCCCTATGGCTTGCACATATTGCATCAGGTCATGTCCAAACCAGAGGTGATCCCGTAAACATAATTGCAAACAACCAGATAGTAATGATAAGTGTCATGAGAGTCATGATGACATAAGTTGGCATTAGATTATATTTTGAGGTGTTGGATTTTATGAAGAAAAATCCCTATTACAAATTAAAAAATAACAGCATAGTAATTTTATTATTGAATTTGAAGTGGAAGGGAAAGAATTTGGGTGGCTAAAATCTGCAATTATTGCAGTATAACAAATCTGGTTGTAGCGAAAAGTAAAAAAGTTAATAAATAAATACAGATTCTAAGCATCGCACACACTGCTCATATGAGCATCAATTTTGAGGTTGAATTGAAAAACTGGTTAATAAAGCATTACAAGCATGGATATTTATAGATTTTACTCCATAACTGTAAGCAATGAACTCCTAATCCATATAGATTTGGAGTCCTGAACAAGAGAAGAAAGACTATTCTTTTACTTGACTACTAAAATAAAGAGGGTTTTCAATCTCAAAATATAAATAACCTGACTTTAAACCCCATAAGGATTATAACTGAATCCGTCCCAGCAGAACTGACATATTGCTAAAATACCTTGTCAATCCTAATGTCATATAGTCTGGACCAGAAATTATTTATGCATACACATATTAGACTATAAAAATAAAAAGAAAAAAGTCTACAGTATCCAAACTAAGCCCTCTTATCAAATCTAGACCATATTTCTTAATTTCTGAAATTTTTATACTTGTTTTGCTGAGCTACTTGTCATTGTTTCACACTATAGTATTGAAATATAGAACAATACCAAAAGCAATGAACTACAGTGAACACCAGAAACAATTAAGTATAATGTATCTTTGCCATTAAGGATGAGATTCAAGCAAATTTATATATATATATATATATATATACATATAAGAAAAGCTTAAATCACAGAAGTACCCTCATTGGACCCAGTATGCCACAAAAGCTTCCTAGAAGAAACCTTGTAGAAACTGCCATCCAAAAGCTTGTACTAAGCCCGAAAAGTGTGTTGAAAATAACCCTGTAAAAAAGAGGAATTCAAAAGTAAATACATTAAAAGAATCCTAAACGAGAAGAATTTCACTTATGAACAATTACATAGAGAGAAAAAAAAAACAGATATCCAGCACTACTAACAGTGTAAGCACTCCAAACATTATGACAGGTTTTCGACCATATCGATCAGCAATCACTCCCCACATAACAGAAGTCAAAGCTCTTCCAAACATAAACGCAGATCCTTCAAGGAAATGAATGACATCACATCACCTCGCATAACAAGGATTCAAGTCTTCAAACAAGATATTGGAGAGGAAAAAAGGTCTATCAACACAAATGGCATGTAAAAAGAATGTGCTCACCCACATAACCAGCATAGTAGCCAATGTCTTCGTCCCTTTTGGCAATGTGGAAGTCCCTTATCTGTGAAGAATGAAGGTTGAAGAATTCACACAAGTAGAAGTTAAGAAAACATATGAAGAAAAGAATGAGAAATCTATGATCAATGGCAATAAGAGACAAATTTTGTGATTTTCTGCTGCCATGATAACTAAATTAGCACTAATATCAGATTCTCTCTCTCTCTCTCTCCCCCCTGTTTCAAAAATCAGATTTTGCGAGAATCCAATTTAAACAAATTACATTTTATCAATTTTCATGTTTGGAAGAAGTTAATTTATAAAATTCAATTATTTTAGTATAAAAGAAAGAAAAGATTTCAAAGTTAATTGAAATCATGTCATTTTTCAAAAAATTAAATAAATTAAGACTTAATTTATAGTCAAATTACAGAAATATATATGATAATCATCTAAAATTTCAAAATTGTAAGTTATTATTAAGAAAATAAAATAAATACACAAAGTATGGAATAAATCTTGTACAAGAATTCAATTCAATTATATTTGTATCGAATGAGTTTTTCCACACAGCCTCTAACTTTTACCATACTCAATTCACAAAGACATCAACATTGAATTAATTACAACAATAATAATTAATATTTAAAAATATACATAGGCTATCTAGAAAAATTCTCTCAGAAAATAATTAAATTGGGCATAATTAGAAAGATGCTTTACCATAAAATAAAGGAAAGGAAAAAGAGACGATATTGGCAAAGCTGCAAAAGAATTAAAAATATATATATATATATATATATATATATATATATATATAGCGTTGAGATTAATTTTGATTAGAAAAAAAAATGAAATGAATGACAATTAAATAAAAACCTGCGGCGAGCACCACAATCCAAACGTAGAATAAATATTTGAAAGGAATGCCAGGATTGGTCTCTTTGAAGAGGTCAATCTGGCAACCAGGGCAACTATCATCATAATAGGCGCTACTGCGCTTCTTATTCAACAATCCTTGTCTATTATCATTCGCATTGTCATCCATCTTCTTCTTCTTGTTCTTCTTGTTCAACAACTAGTCTTAGGCTTAGGGTTATGAGCATCTTTGATCTATCATCAATGCAACTGCCAGGCAACCCACGGTCACTGTAGAAGAACCTGCTTGCTTCCGCTGCCTTCCAGTCGTTAAGTCACGCGCTGCAGTACCACGTTTCAATTATTCTATTTTCTATTTTCTATTTTCTATTTTCTATTTTCTATATCCATTTTTTCGTCGGCTAATGTCATTCTTTTTTAAGCCAGTCTTTACGTTTAACAATAACTTTGAAGCCATGCCGAATCTGATTTTTCGTGATACTGATCACCCAAAAGTAAATAAAATAAATTTTATGCTTATGCTTTATTCCCCCACGAAGCGGCCACGCCTCGTCTTTCTTTTTTTATGTTGGGAATAGAATATTTCTAGCACTTGTGGAACCTCACGTCATGCCAGCGAATAATTTAATTATTTCTTGAATCATTTGTACTGATAATTAAAATAATTTCAGCATTTATTTTTAAATTATATATATTAATTCATATAATTAATATAAAAATTATTGATAAATAAATTTTTTTTTAAAATAAATTTTTCTTAAAAATAATTTTTTTTTATTCTTAAATATTTTTTATTTTTATTTATAACTGTTGGTTGGTACCTGCTAGCGGATGATTGTTATCTAATAAGTGATTATTATAAATATTTCATAAAATTATTATTAATTGTTGGTTGTTAATATGTTTAATAATTATTAAAAATAAATATTAATATTTATTTTTTTATTTAAATATTATTTTTATAAATTAATTTAATTTTTTTATTTAAATAAATAAAAAAAAATCGAAAAATTTCAATTTAAAACTTTTTTAAAAATATTTCAAATAACAACTATCATAAAAAATAATAATAATAATAATCAAACAGTTTAATACAATTTTTAAAAATCAAAAAATTAAAAACTACATAAAATTTTTTACTAAACATTCTCTTAATATTCATAAAATATATTATTTCAATTAATTGGATTGATTTCGATTTTTTAATACATTTAAATTTATTCATTTAATAATAAAATAAATAATAAGATTTGTCAATTCATCTACTTCCTTATTTAATAGTGAATTTAACTGCACTTACCAATGCTAAAAAAAAAATAGTTAAATGGCAGGGTTTCAATGCCGAGAAGAATCAAAAGGTTTATCCTAGACGTCAAATTTTACTTTTTTGATATTACGATATGATTAATATAAATAAAAATAATAGTAAATATAATTAGAATATGTAAATTTTATAAAGAGAACATGAACATATATGTACATTTTTAAGTTACACTGATTGCTCTTTAATTGAGTAGAGATTTATCTTGTTGATCCCATTCGATGCACCAATTGAAAACAAAAATCACCTAAGCAAATTCCTTAGGCTCCTTATTTTTTCCAATAATAGATAAGTAAAAGGAAAAATATTATAATGGTTCAAAATAATAAATCTTATGGATTACATCTTGTTATCCTGAATATGTGGGTTTTTTTTTCCCTTTCATCATCTCAGCTCGGGGAGAATATGGCAACTTATATTGCTTCAATTTGTTGATAAATTTGGTAAAGTGAAGAAAGAGACCACTTATGTATGGTTGTAAATGAGTCCAACTATTTATAAATGATTTGGGATTCGGTTGGATAAAAACTCATTAGCATTCGGTTTATTTTATAAATGAAATAATGTTGAGTTTTATTTCAAGAATTAATAAATAAACGAACTGAAATGGAGCAACGTTAAGCTCGACTCAATTAAACTCCTAAATAATTTGATTTTAAACTCATGAACAGATTTGCAATCAATTCGATTAATAGGCTCGAGAATAGCTTTTATTATTATTATTATTATTATTATTATTATTAGCCTAATAATTTTGATGCTCCAAAAAATATATTTTAATACTCTTACAATCTTTTTAATAATTTAATTTGATTAAAATAAAGGTACTCCTAATTTTCTTGCATATATACTTTAAATATTTTTAAAAGAGAAATAAATTATATATTTAATTATATTTTTAATTTTTAATAAAATTTATTTTTTATTAAAAAAATTACTATTATATTTTCTGAACAATAAATATATATAATACTCATTCACTTAATTTATAAAGATATACATTTTAATTATTGGATTAGTCGAGTATTATAAATATATAAAATAAATAAATATAATTATAGTTATATTTTTATACTATTAATAGAGTTTTAGATTAATATTATATATTTAATGTTTTAATCTTTAAAAATTTTTTTTTTATTAATTAATATATGATTGGATTTTTTCACTAATTGGATATTTTTACTTTTATGTTAGTTTGAAGTATTTTTTGTTATAATTATTTTAATAGCGTAAATATTTAATCATAAAGAGTTTTAAAATAAATCAAACTTGAGCTAATTATAATTTATTAATGAGTTGAGTCCGATTATAATTTATAAGTTAGTTTTTTTATGTTCGAGTTCGTTTAATAAATAAATAAGTTAAATTTAAATATAATTTTTTATTCAATTTGAAATTTAAACTCAGAAAAAAAAAATTACATTTGATCAAACTAAAATTTAATTTGATTCGGTTGGATTGCAACCTACATTTATGGATCCAAGTAATTGGAGCCTCCCACGTCAAAGATGCTCCCATTCTCGTATTTTTTGAACGTATTATTATTATTATTATTATTATTTTAAATCCTCTCTTAACTATGGTTAACTCCTATGCAGGATTTCTTTTTGAATTCAACTACACACTGAGTGACACGTGACTAAACAAGAAAAAAAAATTAATTTTCATCTCTCCTTAAATTTTAATTGCAGTAAGTTCAGATTAAAGCCACAATTACAAATTTTATATAAATTATGGATCTTATTTGATATTTTATTTTTTATATTATATATTATATATCGTATTATTTATATAAAAAATTAATTATTAAAATATTTAAAAATAATAATATAATATATAAAAAAATATGAGACAAAAAATAAAAAATTAAATGAGAAAAAAAATGCATATTGATTCCAACCACCATCAAAGATGACAACTATTTAGGGCTTTTATTGTAAGAAATTCATGATCTGGTTAATTCTTATTGCTACTATTTTTTTTATATATATATTTTGTTAATCACTTTGTAATTGCAACCATTTAACGAGTTCTAAAACATTACTCCTGAAATCTTTTTTTTTTTTAAATCAAGTTTTAGTTGCAACCAATTAACGAGTTCCAAGATAAGTTCAAGGACAACTTCTCCAATTCGCACTCCTAATTCCTAATTGCAATGCGCTGCATTAATTATTGTTCAAGGAAAAGTTCTGCAAGAGTAAAAAACATATATAAAGCATGTATAATAATAGTGAAATTAAGTTTTAAATTATTATGTTTTATATATAATATTAAACAACGGAAATTAAATTATAAATATTTTTAATTATTATTTATTATTTGTTGCAAGAATAATTATGAATTACAGAAAAAGTGTTCTAATTTTTTTCTCTTAATTTCAGATGGTAATTTTTTTGCATAACAATAACAAATTTAAAGACATCTACATCTATTTTCTTTCACTATTAACTGTCCATTACAGTTGATGGTGATAGTGGACAGTTATGCCTAAGAGACATAGAGAATAAGGGGAAAAATGGACCACTATTTTAATGGAGTAGCCAACTCCACGTTAAGGTGAAAAAATAACTTGCATTCTCCCACTTAGTCCACGTTTTCTACCATTTACTGTAGTGAGAAATAAGAACATATGAATCATTGCGATAGTACCTAAAATTAAGTATTCTCTTTCATGTATTACAATGTTTTATACTTCTCAATAATCTTTCAATATAACTTAATGAATAAACCATATGTTTATTCTAGATCCTAACTTTAAAGATATTTTCCAAAGCAAATAAAATTAATATGTATACATAACTTAATGAGAAAACATCATATCAAGAGTTTCATTAAAACAATATCGTTCTTATAACGAAAAACTACATAAGGAACCAAGTCTCATTCTATCTATATGATCCTTGAATTTATGTGGTGGCATGCCCTTAGTCAAAAGATCGACAATCATAAAATCAGTACTGATGTGTACAATATGCACTGTTTTATCCTTAACACGTTCCTTTGTGACTAGATACTTGATGTCGATGTGTTTACTTTGACTACTACTTTTATTATTCTTATCCATGAAAACAGCAGCTGAATTATCACAATATAACTTCAATGGCTTAGAAATTGAATCCATAATTCTAAACTCAGTAATAAAACTCTTCATCCATATATCATGTGAAATTGTCTCGAAACAAGATATGAACTCAGCCTCCATAGTGGAAGTAACAGTCAAAATCTGCTTTGTGCTTCCCTAAGATACAACTCCACCAGCTAGTATGAAAATATATCATGATGTGGATTTTCTTGAGTCAATGCAGCCGACGTAATCTGAATCATAGTAGCCAATTACCTCCAAATTATATGTTCGTTTGTACATAAGCATGTAGTCCTTTGTGCCTTGAAGATATCTCAAGACCTTTTTTACAACTTTCCAATGATTTAAGTCTGGATTACTCTAATATCTTCCTAACATCCCAACTGCAAATGCAATGTCAGGTCTAGTACAAACCTGATCATACATTAAGCTTCCAACAACTAAAGCATAAGGAATGTTTTTCATTTGTTCCCGCTCAAAATCATTTTCGGATATTGGTCCAAATTGAACCTGTCACCTTTCACAATGGGAGCTACACTTGGTGAATAATCTTTCATCCAAAATCTCTCTAAAACCTTATTGATATAGGTCTCTTGAGATAGATCGAGAATGCCTCTAAATCTATCTCTCTGAATTTTGATGTCAATCACATAAGAGGCATCATCCATATCCTTCATATCAATTTTAGATAGGAATTATTTCACCTGATACAACAATCATTTATCATTGGTTACAAGTAAAATACCATCTACATAAAGAACAAGGAAATAAATCTTGCTCCCACTGACCTTCCGGTGTATACATTGATCCATAATGTTCTCCTCAAAATCAAATGAAGTGATAATATCATGAAACTTAAGATATTACTGACGGGAAGCTTGTTTCAATTCATCTATAGATTTCTTGAGCTTGCAAACCAAATGCTCACCATTATTAGAGGAAAATCTTTTTGGTTATTTCATATAAACCTCTTCCTCTAGATCTTCATTGAGAAATGTCATTTTTACATCCATTTGTTACAACTCTAAATCAAAATGTGCAACTAATGCTAGAATGATGCGAAGATAATCTTTCTTAGATACAAGAGAAAACGTCTCCTCGTAATTGATTCCTTCCTTTTTAGTGAATCCTTTAGCAATAAGTTTGACCTTATACCTCTCAATATTGCCTAATGAATCTTTCTTTGTTTTAAAGATCCATTTACATCTAATGACTTTTGCACCAATAGGCAACTCAATAAGATCTCAAACACCGTTAGATGCCATAGAACTCATCTCATCTTTCATATCATCATACCATAAGTCATATTCTTTATAACTCACGGCTTGTAAAAATATTTCAGGATCATTTTTGGCTCCAATATTATAGTCAAATTCTTGTAGATAGACAACATAATCACTAGGTATTGCTGACTTCCTTATTCTAGTAGATCTTCTTAATGTTTTGTCATTATCTTCTTGAGGAACTTGTTGTTCAATAATATCTTATTGTTCCTTAACAACAACTTGACCTACTGGATCTAAATCAGCAGATTATGGATTTTCTATGATTAGTTGCACAAAATTCAATTGAATTGAAGGAGTATTGTTAACAACAACCACTCTTAAACTTGAAGTAGAATGTTGATTTTATGAATGATCTTTATCAAAAACAAGGTTTATGGATTGATCGCTCCTACTAATCAAGTCATTTTTAAGAAATTTAGCATTTCTTGATTCCACAAACCTAGTGGTATGAGATGGATAGTAAAATATGTATCTCTTAGACCATTCAACATATCCAACGAAATACCCACTAATGGTTTTTGGGTCTAGCTTTTTTTCTTATGGGTTATAAATTCTCACTTTAAATGGACATTCCCAAATGCATAATGTCTCAAACTCAGTTTTCAACCTTTAAATAACTCAAATGGTGTCTTTGAGACAGTCTTGGTTGGAACTCGATTTAATTTATACACGGTCATCTTTAATATTTCAATCCACAAGGACTTAGGTAGCTTAGAGCTACTAAGCATACATTGCACCATATCTAATAAAGTTTGGTTTCTTCTCTCTGCTATACCATTCTTATTTGGAGAACCAGATATAGTGTATTGGGCAACTATCCTATGCTCTTGAAAAAACTTTGCAAATGGACTAGGTGCTTATCCTTCTTTAGTATATCTACCATAAAATTCACCACCTCTATATGATCTCAAGATCTTAATTTGTTTACCACATTGTTTCTCTACTTCTAATTTAAATGCCTTAAAAACATATAATGCCTCGAACTTATTATGAAGCATGTAGATATACATATATCGTGAATAATCATCAATAAAGGTGATAAAATATTTCTGACTATAGGCGTTCATATCTGGACAACAAATATTTGTATGTATGATCTCTAATATTTCTGAACTCCTTTTGGCATCTTTCTTCGACTTGTTGGTTTGCTTTCCCTTTATGCAATCCATACAAGTATCATAGTCAACAAAATCAAGAGTAGAAAGTACTCCATCACTTACTAACCATTTGATTTTATTAATGGAGATATGATCTAATCTCCAATGCCATAACATAGAGGATTCCTCATTCATAATACAACATTTTATGCAAGCATACATCGCATTATAGTAAACATTTTCATATAAATTAATTTGGAAAAGACAATCAGACAAATTACCAAATCCAATAATTTTAGAATTAAATTCCAAAAATTAAAGGAATACCCCAAAGATAAAAGTCTTGAAACATAAATTAAATTCCTAGAAAAACTAGGTATATAAAATGTGATGGCATCTTGTTTCCTGAGTAGATGTACTGTTTATTTCTCACTGGCTTTCTGTGGTTTTAAAAACTCTGTAAGGAATTCAAAATGTAGATCATAGTACCAGAATCAATCCACCAAGTGTTATGATTAGCATCAACCATATTAGATTCATAATATATAAATGAAGTTAACATACCTTTCTTTTCAAGCCACTGATAAAATTTGGTACAGTCCTTCTTCATGTGCCCCTTCTTTTTATAAAAGAAACACTTAGATTCCCTCTTAATTCCACTTTGGGAGACTATTTTAGCCTTTTTCTTATTTTTAGCTTGATTATTTTCATTCTTTTGCATGGTCAAATATGAACTCTCTCCCATCTCCATCTGTAACCTACCCTCTTATTGAACACACATAGTCATTAATTCATTAATTGACCATTTGTCCTTACGTGTATTGTAAGAAATCTTAAATGGTTCATATTGTTGTGGAAAGTTCAAAATATAATGAACCAGAAAGGACTTTGACGTATCAACTTCGAGTAATTTCAATTGAGTCGTAATGTCCCTCATCTGCATGATGTGCTCTCTCACACCTCTTAATGCAGTGAGACTTTGGGATGAAAACCTCATAATTAGGGTGCTTGCTAAAATCTTTCATGAAGACTGAAATTGCTCATTGATAGCTTTCAGAAGAGATATAACTTTATCATGCTGCTCGAATGAACCACAAATATCAGTTGAGATCTTAGTCTTAATGAACATGAATGAGAGATGATTAGAACGCTCCCATTTCTCATATTTATCAAACCCTGTCAGAAAGGCTAGTTTTAGTAATAGGTGGTTGTTTATCTTTTCTTATAGCATAATCTATATCCATCCACCCTAATTGAAGAAGAATTCTCTCATTTCATACTTTATAGTTACCACTCCTCAGTTCAGAAATATCAAATTTTATATCAGAAATAGATTGTAAGACTGCATAACATTAAAATACACATGTTTATTAACAAAATCTTAGACAACATATAATCAATCATAATTTACCAATGCAAATTATGCCAAAATGTAAACTAATTTAACATATCAAAACTATATGTGAGCTAAGTTTTTATATAAGTCAATTCACATTTCTCCTTATGATGATACTAGTAAATTTTTATCTCTCAATTTTCTATGGGTAAACTAAGAAATATAACCTATCATAACATCCTAATTTAATTAAACTAATATAAAAATTTCCTATGAGATAAATTTTAATATATTAATTTAACTAATTACAACTAATGCCTTTTATACTTTATGTGATTTTTGATGCCTTAATTATATATAATTTAAGTAATTAACGATATTGTGGCTATTTTTAAATTAATTAAATTATACATAAAAATCACTAGGCATTTATTTATTTTGTGCATAATTTATTACATATAATTGCATATATTTAATCATAACTTAAAAATAAAAACATGCAAATAATTAACCAAAAATAAAAAATGCACAAAATAATTAAGATTTTGGACTAAATTAAAAAAAAAAAGGAATTTTCGAGCTCATAAATTAATAAAATAAAAAATTTAGGGGTCAATCTAAAAGAAACAAGAAAAGCGGGATAAAAAATGTAATAAAATAAAAATTCGGGGATCAAACTGAAAGAAATAGGAAATGCGAGGTCAAATTATAATTAGAAAA
>CANXYC012561584.1:0-10423 GCA_948193065.1 Aleurites moluccanus | reverse complement strand
CCTAAAACTAATTCAAATAACATGCATAAATACCAATTCCATGCATAAATACATATTAACATCACAATATAAAGAAATCAAAAATCTCCCCCCGAAGATCTCTATATAGGTTTGGTTCAAACTAAGCTGAGGTGTTACATTTAATCTTTTAAGGATCCACCTTAATACCATCCTTGAATATCACATGCCCAAGGAAACACACTTAGGTTAACCAGAACTAGCATTTAGATAATTTATCATATAACTGATGCTCCCGAAGTGTCTGCAAAATAATCCTCAGATGTTCCACATGCTCCTCCTCACTCCTATAATAGATAAGTATGTCATCAATGAAGACAATGGAAAACTTATCCAAAAATGACCTGAACACCCTGTTCATCAAATCCATAAAAGCAGTCGGTGCATTGGTCAACCCAAATGGCAACACCAAGAACTCATAATGCCCATATCGGGTCCTAAAAGCAGTCTTAGGTACATCACCCTTCTTAATCTTCAACTGGTGATACCCAGACCTCATATCAATCTTCAAAAAATGGTTAGCACCCTGCAACTGATCAAACAAGCCATCTATATGAGGCAATGGATACTTGTTCTTCATTGTCACCTTGTTCAGCTGCCTATAATCTATACACATCCTCAAAGAGCCATCCTTCTTCTTTACAAACAATACCGGTGCACCCCATGGAGAACTACTCGGTCTGATAAACCCTCTATCCAATAGCTCCTATAATTGTACCTTCAATTCCTTTAGTTCAGCTGGAGCCATTCTGTGTGGAGGAATAGATATGGGATCAGTGCCTGCATACACCTCAATCTCAAACTCAATCTCCTTATCTGGGGGCAATCCTGGCAACTCCTCAGGAAATACATCAAGAAACTCCTGAACTACCGGTATCTGATCAAGCTGTACAGAAGACCTCTGCACATCTATCATATAAGCCAAATAGGCTGAACAACCTTTCCCAATCATCCTCCTGGCCTGGATAGCAGAAACCAGATTAACCATGAACTCTCGTATATCACCCTGAAACTCAAACTCTAGCTACCCCTCAGGCTGAAACCTGACCTTCTTCCGATAACAATCGATAACTGCTCGATGCCTCGGAAGTCAATCCATACCCAAAATAACATCTAACTCTAATACAGGCAACTTAATCAGATCAGCACGTAATATCTTATCATCAATCTCAATCACACAGTCAGGATAGAAATAATCCACATCAACACTCTCACCCATAGGAGTAGCAATCACTAAAGGCACATTTAACAATCTCCTTTCCTTATTCAATTTAGGTGCAAAGTGTGATGACACAAAGGAGTGAGTAGCACCAGAATCAAATAAGGCATCTGCAATCTCATTCTGAATCAGAATAGTACCTGTAACCACGCTGTCTGATCTCTGAGCCTTCTGGGTGTTGACTGCAAACAGTCTGCCCAAACCCCTGCCCGCTGGGGCCTGACTACCACTAGCAGCCTATCCTCCTCTACCTCTGCCTGAAGCCTTTCTACCCATATTTTGACCCATCTGGACCACCGGCTGAGAAACCGTAACAGATGGCTGCTGCTCAGCCCTCAATGGACATTTGTTAGCATAGTGGCCCTGCTGGACACATCTCAAACAAGCACCAGTCTATCTCCAACAATTCCCTCTATGTCTCTGTCCATAAAACCCACAACTAGGAATATTGGGTGTCTGTGTAGCTGGTCTCAAAGAACCTCGAGAATAGGCAGGTGCTGACTGAACCACTGGCGGTCCCCTACTCTGCACTCTCCTCCTTTGACTACTAGCTGTAGATCTCTGATCAAATCGAGGCACTAGCTTTGCCTACCTAGGCTGGGAGATGCTCTCCCCCCTTATAACCTGAGATCCTGGACCTCCTTTCCTCTTTTTATCCCTTTTTGCCCTCTCTACCTTATACTTCTCTCCCATCTGTGTGGCCTTATCAATAACTATCGTCAGAGAAGTAAACTCAGTAGCCAATAATGCATTATAAAGTGCATCATGTAAACCCCTCCGAAATCTGCTGATCAGATCTGCCTCAGTAGGTACAATGTGAGTAGCATATCTACTCAGCCTAATGAACTCCTCTGCTTACTCCTCAACAGACCTACTACCCTGCTCCAACTGCTTAAACTGAATCAGGTTGCGGGTCTTCACCCCTTCTGTAATAAACTCATTAATAAGCCCCTGTCGAAAATCAATCCTTGTATGTGGATGCTCACCATATAACCTGGGCTCCATCCTTCTCGAGAACCAAGTCCAAGCCTTCCTCTTTAATAATAGCCCAACAAGCTCTACTGCTCTCAACTCAGAACAAGGTAGTCTCCTAACTACCTTCTCGACCTCCTCCAAGAAATCCATAAGTTCACTGCCTTTGTTGCCTCTAAACTCAGGCAGGTTTAGCTTTAGAAAGCTAAACATCGATACACCACCCTCCTCAATTACTCTACAACCCCCCTGTACAACAGGCTCCCTAGGAACCCCTACTGGCTGCACAGGAGCAGGTGCCACTGGAACTGCCTCTGGTGCCACAGGTGGGGGCACTGCTGCTGTAACTGGTGGTGGCAATACATTCTGACGTTCCCGCCTCAAATTAGCCATATCTCTACGTAACTCCATCAATCCCCTCATAATCTCAACTCTCCAAGGATCGTCGCCCCTTTTTGTACCATCTGAAGTCCATCGGGATCTAAATGGACCCTCTGAAACTGAAATCTCCCTTACCAAGGACTCATTAGAAGCAACCTCTGCCTCACGGGTATCTCTATCCCTATCGTTGAACATCTCTGTAATCTGTCAGAAAAAAAATGAAAACATACTCAGAATATGACAAAATCTCAAAATAATAACATATAACAGACGATAATAGCAAAAGATGTCAAAGGAAATCCTATGCTCCATGGTTTACTTAATTCTACCCCATTCTGTACTTAGTCACTATTCCTCTATAATTCAGGTACAAATTCATCTATAACCTAAAACTCCACTATCTGAACCTAGCACTCTGATACCACCTCTGTCATGACCCGTTTCCAGATCGTGACGGTCCTAAGATGCAGAAGATGCCAATGGCGACCGGCACCCGTAGAACCCAATATCACATGTATAATCTATAACCATCAATTAATTATCCATTTTTCTTAGTTACCATTCATTCTGTCATTTTGTAATTCTTACTGTAATTTAATGTAATTGGCTGTAACAGTCATTATATCATACTACAGGATCATCATATATCTCATAATATCATCACATACATATATACATGTTCATACCCTAACTATCCCATACATACCCCATGGAGCAGCTAGAATATGAACATCAAAATACAGAATTCAGAATATATACATCAAATGACAGCAAACAGAAATCCTCGAATGACAGACGACGGGATTCTGCAATCTACTCATCTCCTGAAATGGTTAAACAAAGAAAAGGTGAGTATATAAGATATTCAGTGAATCCATATGCATCACCAAATAAGTAATAGGTAATAAATGGAACAATGGTGCCAATAGATTAATATAAACAATATACAGAATCAATAACAGGTGACAGAATAGTCAATGAACATGTCATAGGCTCGGTATCATATGGAAAGACAGATAAAGGAATGTACTGTATGAAATCATACAATCTCCAGTAGAACCAGTATGGACTATATGCGAACATACAGTCTCCAGTAATATCCATATTAGTAAGTATAAGACTGATCAGGTTTTATGGCTAGGACCGTAACCCCTCCTAGCTAAGGAACCAATAATACAATATGCACATCGCCGACAGTATTTTTCCACTACCCTTTCAGAGTGGTAGCTCTGTCAAGCCACATTAAGATCAATATAAGGAAACAACATATCAATGGACACCATTATGCAACAATGGTATCCTCCATATCAATAAGCTCAATATCAATCAATCAATTATCAATAGAATCAGTGGCATAGCAATAGATGACATATGAACAATAACAAGTGGTTTGGTAATCAACAAAGACATGGAACAAATGTTGGCTCGGCAAAGGAAAATGGTAAGCCAATTGGCATGCCAATGTCAATGGCGATGATAGCATTCAAATGGTAGGCCTATGGAATACAAAGCAAAAGGCCAATAGCAAAAACAACTAGGCATTTAATCAAACACTTGGTGGGCACAAATTGGCAAGCCAATAGGTTAGGTTTAGGTGCAAATTTGATTTGCCCATTTCAATCAACAACAAACCACATTGGCAATAACACAATAGGTATCAATTGAACAAGATTAAACAACACAAAATGGATCAAATTAGCTAGAGAATTCAGGGCAAAAATCAAAGAAAATGAAGCCATGAATAGTAACAACCCATTCGACCAAAACATGGGTTTTTCATATGAATTCCAATAATCAATCTAAGATGTTAGACATGTTATTGTCACGACCTGGTTTCTCGGACCGCAACGGTCCTAGGGCACGGTAGATGCCAATGGCGTTCGGCACCCGTAGAACCCAGTATCACATGCACAATCTATAAACCTCAATATATTATTCATTTTAATTAGTTACCATTCATTCTGTTATTCTGTCATGCATTCTATAATCATTCTGCAATTAGCTGTAATCATCACAATATCATCACATAACTCAAAATATCATCATCAGTATATACATATGTTCATCTCTTAGCTAACCCATACATACCCCATGGAGCAGCTAGATAATGAACACCAAAATAATAGTAATACAGTAATCCAGAAAATATACATCAAATACTATGGCAGAAATTCTCAGAGGATGGACAATAAGATTCTGCACTCTACTCCTCTCCTGAAATAGGTAAACAATGAAATGGTGAGTATAGATGATACTCAGTAAATTTACATGCACCATCAATGAAATATAGGCTCAAGTACTGTTATACTCATGATAAGGAATAATGGTACAGTAACAATCATGGAATTTTACAAAATATGTATCATATATCAATAGGAATAACAATGGTCATAGCAAGTTATGGAAATCATATGGTAAGAGAGACAGAGGGCTATGAAACACGTAGACTATGTGTAATAACACAATTGATCACATATCACATAGGCATAAGACTGATCAGGTCCTATGGCCAAGACCAATAACCCTTCCCAGCTAGGGTATCAATATCAATGTGCACATTACTAACAGTATGTACCCATTATCTTGTCGGTGAGGCAGCTCTGTCAAACCATATTTAGGTCAATAGAAATGGATAACATGTCAATAGACACCATTATGCAATAATGGTATCATCAATGTCAATATAATCAATATCTTTCAAATCAAGTAGTATTTGAATCAATGGCATAGCAGAATACAATATATAAGCAAGGATAAAGGTTATGGTAATCAACAAAGGTATGGAACAAAAGTTGGTTCGGTGACGAAAATTGGTAGGCCTATTGGCATGCCAACGTCGCTGGCAACAATGGCATTCAAATGGTAGGCCTATGGAATACAAACCAATAGACCAAAGGCAAATGAACTAGGCATTTCATCAAATACATGGTGGGCATATAATGGCAAGCCAATAGGTTAGGTTAGGTTACAAACTTGACTTGCCCAATTCAATTAACACAAAGCCACATTGTCAAACAAGATATAGGCATTCAAGAAACAAGGTTATACAACATCAAAATAGGATCAAATAGCATAGGAAAATTAAGCAAAAACCAAGCAAATCCAAGGGTGTGAATAGTAACACTAGGTTCGGCCAAACATGGGATTTCACAAATAGTTTCCATTCATCAATTCAATGTTATAGGCATGTAATTTGATGCAATGTAAACTCACCTAATGTTTCAATTCACCTTTGCACAAGCCAATTCCACCAAATTTTCCAAATGCACCAATTAGGTCACTTTGTAATACACCTTTGTGAAATCTCCAATTCTACATCAATTAATCCATCAATTAGTTATCCATTCACATCCATTTAACTAATTCTAACATCAATTAACAAAACCTAACACTAAATCAACATCTCATTTCTTACAACTTCAATTTAGCCAACCAATTTAGGGATTTCCATCAATTAGCATCAATTGATGCAAATTAATACCAAACCCATCTAATTCAACCTAAATAACATCTAAATAAACCATTAAACCAAACAAAACAACAATCTTACCTCAAATACACAAAGTGGCCGAATTCTTCCTTCAATTCTTCCTTGAATTCCTTAGCTCCTCCAAGCAAAATAATGATGAAAATAAAGAGAACTCAATTGATTTGCTAGTTTTCTATCAAATTTCCTTAGAAATCTATAAGAAATGGAAGGAAGAAAGCAAGCAAGTGGTTCGGCCTAGCTAAAGGAAGAAGAAGAAGAATGAAACAAATTTAGCTAAGGCAAAATAAATAAAAAAATCAATATGCACAATTACAACTAAATCCCCCAACTTCCATCCATTACACTTTGGTTCAAAATCTTCTGTAATTTATTCTGTCAATTCTCTATGGAATTAGATATCAGAGTGAAAAGTCAATAAGCTTATTTTAATTTATACTTATTTATAAAAATAGTTCCGGAGTCATTCTGTAACCCCGACCGACTAATTTTCACTATTCACCTTAAACTTCCTTATAATTACCATTTTTGCCATTAGTTACTTTTTCACTGTTCATAAATGATTTTCACTTTTCTTTTTACCAAAATTACATATAAATTATGGTGATATTTTAACCCTAAGTCAACTTCAGAAATTCTTTTGTTGACCGGACTGCTAATTTCTCGGCAGTATTTTCGGCACCGCCGCTTTCTAGAAAAGTATCGAGTTCGCTTTCTAACTGTGTCTTTAAAATTATTTATCATCATTTCAAGACTAATGGACCACATTCTGAGAATTAATTCATGCATGATAGTTATAACTTTCTAGGGTATTACAGTTATTTGATGTATATAAGACTCACCTAAGCTTTCCAAATGCTTTGGAAATTTGATTTCCACCACAATTCTTCAATGGAGGCAAATAGGGCAACTTGACAAATTCTTGAATTCTACACCAAACAATCCATCAATTAGTTACTTATAAACCTCCAATTGACATATTTTAACATCAATTAATATTAACTAATATTAAATCATCAAGTTCATTCAAACAACTTCAAATAGGTTAAGCTATTTAGGGTTTTCTATCAAAATGCATCAATTGATGCAATCTAACCTAAAACCCATTCAATTTAACCTTGAAATTATCTAACTAAACCATGAAATTGAACAAACAACTTTCTTACCTTGATGGAGTGTCCCACCTGAATTCTTTAGGCCATTCCTCCTTGCTTTCCTTTAGGTTTTTCAATCAAATTGATCGTGGGGAATGGTAAAACTAGGTTTGTATTTAAGTTTTCTATCAATTTTCCTTAAGAAAATTGGTTGAAAAATAAAGAAATGGATGGGATGGAGGAAGAAGAAGGTTTCGGCCACTTGAAGAGAAGGAAGAAGAAAGTAAAAATTTTGGCTAAGTGTTGGCTTTTATACTAAAATCAATTGGCAAATTTTATTTTAGTCCTTAAACTTTCAAGTAATTAGGTTTTGACCCCAACTTCTTCTGTAATTTATTCTGTCAATTCTATCAGGATTTGGATTTCAATGTAGGGAGTAAATAAACTTATTTTAATTTATACTTATTTATAAAAATGGTTTCAAAGTCATTCTGTAACTCCGACGGACCAATTTTCACTATTCACCTTAAAATTCCTTTTATTTACGATTTTGTCATTGATTATTTTTTCAGTGTTCCTAAATGTTTTTTACTTCTTTCTTTTTACCAAAATTACATATGCATTATGGTGAACTTTTACCCCATGGTCCAATTCATAAATTCTTCTGTTGACCGGACTACTAATTTATCCACAGTATTCCCGACACCGCCGCTTTTCGGAAAAGTAATTAGTTCACTTTCTAACTGTGTCTCTAAAATTATTTCCCATCATTTCAAGACTTTTGAACCACATACTGAGAATTAAATCATGCATATATGTTATAACTTTCTAGGGTATTACATTATAGTGGCTTTATGCCTATTCTTACCCTAAGACCATCACACCATTAGAGTCAGAGTGTGATAAAGGTGGTATTAGAGACATAGGCTTAAAACCATAAGATAAATGGTTAGATGTGAAAATTCCTTGGCATACGTGTTTGATTAAGATAACAATGGAGCATAGGAATCCTATTTCGTCATTCTCATTTATTCTTTTGGTACAGATCAACGTTAATCATGTGTTATGAGTTTAAGTTTGATTTGTTTTCCTAATTAGTATCACTATTCCTCTGAGAAGAGGAAAAGGTCATAGGCACGAACAAGGTCGTGCTAGAGTAGTTCCTTCTAGAGAAGGCTCTGTTAATATAGAAAGAGGTGATAAGTTCCTCTAAAGCCACAAGTGGATATGATTAATATAGCTCAAAAGTTAAATCAGTTATAGAGGAATTATAAGGTTTTAGCAAAATTGATCACCTAGCAGAGGCAGCAGCAGGCACATCCGATTCATATAGTTCTAGATGCTTCAGTTTCTTATGTGGTTCCTCAAGTTAAAGAGGTATCGTTTGTGAAGTTTCTAAAGTTCAAACATCCTGAGTAAAAGAGAGAGGCAGAACCTACAGAGTTTCTAAAGGAGATAAAAGATAATTTTGAGGATCCCGTATAGGAGGACAATATAATTTGTTGGGTATTTGATGAAGTTTGAAGCAAAGGATTGGTTCAAGAGGAGTGTGCTTGGTTTGCTACCAGAAAATGAAGACATTACATAGGAAATGTAAGTTATGCTAAAGCTGTTGAGTTTGAGAGGCTGGTATAAACTCCTTATGTAAATGTATCTAATTATGCTAATTGTCACGACTCATTTTTGGATCGCAACAATCCTAGGATGCGGGAGATGCCAATGGCGACTGGCACCCAAAGAACCCAGTGTCACATGCATAATCTATAACCATCAATTTATTAATATTACTTAGTTACCATTCATTCTATCATTCTATAATTCTTATTGTAATTTAATGTAATTGGCTGTAATAGTCATTATATCATACTATATAATCATCATATACCTCATACTATCATCACATACATATATAATTATTCATTTCCTAGCTAACCTATACATACCCCATGGAACAGCCAGATTATGAATATCAAAATATAGAATTCAAAAAATAAACCTCAGATAACAACAAGCAGAAATCCCCAGATGACAGACGATAAGATTCTGCAATTTACTCCTCTCCTGAAATGGGTAAACAAAGAAAAGATGAGTATATAAGATACTCAGTGAATCTGTATGCATCATCAAATAATCAATAGGTAACAATGGAACAATGGTGCCAATAGGTCAAGATAACAATATACAAAATCAAGAACAGGTGACAGAATAGTCAATGAACATATCATAGGCTCAGTATCATATGGAAAGACAGATAAAGGATGGACTGTATGAAATCATACAATCTCCAGTAGAATCAGTATGGACTATATGCGAACATACAGTCTTCAGTAATATCCATATCAGTAAGCATAAGACTGATCAGGTCTTATGGCCAAGACCATAACTCCTCCTAGCTAGCGTACTAATAATACAATGTGCACATCGCCGACAGTATTTTCCCACTATCCTGTCGGAGCGGTAGCTCTGTCAAGCCACATTAGGATCAATATAAGGAAACAACATATCAATGGACACCATTATATGACAATGGTATCCTCCATCTCAATAAGCTCAATATCAATCAACCAATTATCAATAGAATCAATGGCCTTGCAAAAGATGATATATAATTAAAGGCAATTGGTTTGGTATTCAACAAAGACATCACTGCATATATTTAAATAAATAACAAGTCATATAGCATAAAGGAATATTCATACTATAGATTCACAGAATTTTAAATAGCGAGGATAACATCTAACTTAAATGATACACAAACTCCTATGTTCCTTGGTATATACTCTATCACTGACATATAACATCACAGGTTTACTAAACCTTTCGCTTTGATACCAAATCTGTCACGACCCAATTTTAGACCATAACGGTCCTAGGGTACGGGTAATGCCAAGGCGACTAGTACCTTGAAGAACCCATGCATTTACTTTAACTTAACTTTTACAATCATTACTTAACTTGTGATACATTTTAGGTGATAATTTTTTTTTAAAACATCATAATATTCATACAGAAAAACTGACACAGTTTCCTTTATAACTCTGACTTAAGCTATCCGTAAAATATAAAAATTACACTTCCAATACAGCATACATTCCCTTTTAACCTCCAGTAGTCAATCACAACTCAATATGCACTTCAATATTTGCATTCATAACTCATATCACATATACATCATATAAATCTCTCATATCATATATATGTACATCATTAACATTTTCATAATATATCTGGTTATCATTTTGGTCATATTTA
>CANXYC012561571.1:0-34401 GCA_948193065.1 Aleurites moluccanus | reverse complement strand
TATATATATATATATATATATATATATATATATATATATATATATATATATATATATATGAAGTAGGTTAAATTAGAGAATATACGAAGCTAAAAAAATAAATAAAAATAGATAAAGTGATTTTCTACAATTAAGAGAGTGTTTGGATAAAAACAAGCGTTTTGTTAAAATAATCAGTTTTATTAAAAACGAGCGTTTATCATAAAGCTCCTCCCCCAACTTTTAAAATTTGCGTTAAATTCTAAAAATAATCTAATTTCCTTTTTTTACCCAAACATTATAAAACTCTTTAACTTTCTCTTAAAACGCAGCTTATAGCGTTTAGCTTCCTATCCAAACACCCTCTAAGTGACTTCATAAAGAAAAACAATTGCTGTTAATAATGATTTTACAGAAGCAAAATTGAATCATTCCACTATGATACCACAATAAAATTTAAAATAATGACAATAAGAGAAATTGCTGAGAGAAATAACAAGAAGAGGATTTTACTTGTTCGGCTAGAAAGCCTATATCTACGGACATAAAGTTTCAAAGGCTTCGTATTTTCATTGAGTTGTGTGTTTACAAATTATATGGATAGTATATTTTAATGATAATAAATTACAAATATTTCAGTTTTTAATTTATTTTAAATATATAAAAAATAGATATTGAAAAAATTTTATCATTGTAAGTCTTTTCCAACTTGAACATAAATTAATCAAAATCAATAAATTTGAATACTATATGATCACATAAAAAAAATTACAAATATTTCAATTTTTATAATCTAATAATTTTACCAATCAATCACATATTTTCATATAATGATGAGATTCACAAACAAAATAGTAGATAATTATGGAGGGCACGAAACTATTGAACTCAATAGATGGATATCAGAGCCATGAAATTGTGGAATAGGTATAAGAAGTTTAAATACTTGGATCTCTCTTTCATTTCAATTTGACAAATATATTTCACACAACATATCAACCTAAAAGCTACTAAAGAGATTGAGAAATTCCCATCAACCAATACTTAATGACTAAACTCACAACTCAAGTTTACATATAGATAAATATGGCATCACTAAATAATCTACCCTACCCTCCTGGACGAAGAACAATCATCTCTAAGAGAGAAACCATATCCAAAAACCTCATCAAATAACAAAACAAAATTACTTTGCATAAAACATTTCACATACTCTTCACTCTCACACATTTATAGAAAATTCTATCTTCTCAATTTCCAACATGTCTTCCTCTATTTCCACCCTGATGCCTCCTAGCTGCCCTCGCTCTCCTCCACCTTTGTACATTCCTCATCCTCTCAAAAATCTTGCGAATTTGATAGAGCTTATGTGACTGTTGAGCAATAATATTTGCAGTAGAGGAACGTTCCCCTAAGATTATCTCATAACCATCTCGAAAATTATCCATTCCCTCTGTTAAAAGTTGCCAAAACAGGCCTCCAGCTGCTGCACCACCTCTTTTAGCTGATGAGTATATCTTATAGTACACAATATTAAACATTAGGTCTCTCTGGTATGTACCGAAACCATGATCTTTCAAAGATTTCCCGAACTCTGTAATAAGGATTGGTTTTCGTAGGATGTATTGTGAATCTTGAGTGTGGGCATTGAGCCAATTGTTCAAGAAACTAAGTTGATATTGATTGTCAGAGTCGGGTAACCTGCTCATGCGGCAAAAGTAGACATAAATTAGTTCCACCCGGCTCCAACCCGATACGGGGGCAATTTCATTAAAAAAAAGACACAAGAAGGAGAGTAATAGATAAAAATTCAAGAATTTTAAGGTTGGAAAAGGCTTAATAAATTACCATTGGTCAGGATATGAATGAACTGTGGCAAAATCAATCCCCGGAATGCGGTTATTTGCAATGAAGTCAGTCCCTATTTGAATACCAGGGTTGAGACTCTTCCTCTGTGGTGTTGATTGTCCGTAAAATCCTTCCAAACCAGCTTCAAGCAAGTGATTTCTGTCTATTGATTTCACAAACTGAGCCATTTCCATTATCCAAGCCTATAACAAATATTCAAGAATTAATATTTAATTATGGATTATAATTATATGGAAAAGAAACTACTGTGCTAAATGAAGAGGCTTATGGCTTTGGAAATAGAATGGAATGTATTCTTACAAGATAAAAATTAGAATAAAATAGCCTAACATTTGATTTCTATTTTTTTTTTTTAAGTTTGCCGATCATTTGATCGTATAAACGTGCACTTATAGGACAAGATTTATTCATCTTATATCTATTTTATTATACTTGCATAAAATTAATTAATTTATGTTATATCAATATTTATCTTTTTATAATTTTTTTTTTAAGTTTGTTATTATTTAAAATTTGATACGTTTTTCAACAATTTTGAAACCAAATTAAATATATATTTTATTTGATATGTATAAATTATCAATGAATATATGGAATAAATTTTATTTGAAATTTTACAATTTTTGTTACATATAATAAGTTAATCTAAATCAAATTCTATTAATAGTTAATTCAAATCAAATTTTATTAAAATTGATAAAATTTATATTATTGATTTTAAATAGGATTAATTACTATTTTTCCCCTGTAAAATGACCCAATACACTAAATCTCTCATAATTTTTTAAAAATATACTAACTCTCCCTGACAAATGTCACAATATACTACCAGACCCTTTCGTTCAATTTTGCCGTTAATTAACCCTACAAGTGCAGTAAAAAGACAGAAATACCTTTATTTTTTAATTTTAATTAATTACATTCTATTTTTACTTAAAAAAATATTTTTTAGGGTTAAAAAATATATTTTCATACTTTTAACAAATTTAAAAATAAAAATATTTTTTAAAAATATTTTTATTTTATTTTTCAAAAAATAAAAATTTGAAAATAAAAAATAACAAATAAAAAATAAAAATATTTTTTACTTTTTATTTTTAAATTTGTCAAAAATATGAAAATGAATTTTTTATTTATATTAAAAATTTTAAGAAGAAATAATTTAATTTCTTCTTAAATTATTTTTTAAAATAAAAAATAAAAAATAAAAAATATTTTTTAAAAAATATTTTTGTTTATTTTTATTTTAAAATTTATAAAAAAATATGAAAATAAATTTTTTAACCTTAAAAAAAAAATTAAAGCAAAAATAAAATGTAATTAATTAAAAATAAGAGTAAGGGCGCTTCTGTCTTTTTATTAGCCTTATATGATTGATTAAGAGTTGACTAATGGCAAAATTAGACGAAAGGGTTTAGTCGTATATTGTGACATTTATCAAGAGGGAGTTAGTGTATTTTTTAAAAGTTATAAAGAATTGAGTGTATTTGATCATTTTACAGGGAGAAATAATAATTAACCCTTTTAAATATATGTGTGTGTGAATACACAAATATTATTGATTTTAAATTTATTCAATATGTGTGTGGGTGAATAAAATCAAATGTTATTGATTTTAAATATGTGTGTGTGTGTGAATAGAATAAAATATTATTGATTTTAATTTTATTAAATATTTATAAATAAATCATTTGTGATATATGTGTGTGTGTGTGTGTAAATTTTATTTATAGATTGAATTAGAACATTATCAAATTTTGCATTCATCAAGGAGGTCCCTGCTGTCCTCAAGGAAAGTATAAAAAAAAAAAAAAAAGCCTTACCCTCATGGAAGTGGGACTAATAGTAAGACAGCATAAAAAGTACGTGAGCCTTAATTCAATAGTGGACCAGAAAAATTAGGTCCAAATTGAAAAATGCAGTTTAACTTTTGGGACTGGATTGAGGGATCAATCTAAAGTGAAAACTTAAAAAGCTTTTCAATATATATAATATATATTTATTAAACCCTAATTAGGAGGTATTTAGTAAATCGATTATCAAACGTGTGATAAATATAAAAATATAATTATAAAATTGTGAATCGTTATAAACATATCATAAATATTTATAAAATTTATTTAAACATATCATAAATATTTATAAAATTTATCTGTTTGAAAAATGATTTTGCTATAATTAGAATTTTTTTATTAATCAATCAAATAATTTAAATTTTTCTAATTTCCGATCTGAAACAATCAAGAGTATTTAATCGTCCAGCCCAACAATTTTTAATAGTTTAGATTGGAATTCATATCCTCACAATTACATAGATAATTTAATATCAATATTTTAGAGTCTTAAAAATAATGCCAATACTGCTTAAAAAAAAAATTATGGGTTTTTCAATTCCAAATTACTAAAATCATACGGGTAAAAATAAGGTAAAGTTAGATGTAAGATAATAAACACATATATGTTAAAGAAACCTGAATAGTCCTTCCAGAAGGATCAGATGTACATCTAGGCTCATTCATAAGCTCCCATGCCATGATTGTTGGATCATCTTTGTAATGGATTCCAGTAAAGCTGTTGTATCTGTTAAGAACAGTCTGCCAAATAAATAAATGAAATAAATTAGACCCATATATCAGGTTACATAAAACATAAAAGAAGTTTTCAAATCAAGAGAAAAATGACTGCTAAAAATACAGAGCAAGTTGCATAGTCTATGAAAATTAGACAAAATCCATGGAAATTTTGTGCAAAAAAAGAAAAAAAAATATTGAAAATAATTAAGAAACAGAAAAGGAAAAAAAGAAGAAGAAGAATAAATAAAAAAAAAAAATTATAAAATGAATCTTGAATATGAGAAAGAGAAATTGAAATATTCAAGCAATAAGAATTTTACCTTGATATGGTTCTTGAAATAGCCCTTAACAACAGGGTGTCTGAAGAAATCATCATCGGAAGAAAGGTACTGCCCTTGATTTCTAGCCCAATTCACATACTGCTTTTTTCCTCCAAAGCTCTCATAGTTGTTAACCAAGCTTAATATGAGCTTGATCCCATACCTCCTAGCTTCAGCTATAACAAAATCTAGTCCCTTTAAACCAACACCCACCAAAAAAAAAAAAAACAGATCATCAAATTCCTTAATTAGACCATTTAAAGAACAAATAGAAAATTGATTACACTTATAGTATAATAATTGAGTGTCGGTATCATAATAAAAGATATTAAGAATTGAAATCTGACAACTAATTCTTTAATTAGGTCAATACCCTAATAATCAAGTATTTGTTTCATAATATAGAAGTAGAGTGATTTAATTTTGGATTTGTTAAAAAAAATGAAAAAGAAATAGAAGTGTTGAAGAGACCTTAAACACTTGCTCATTATAGGAGCCAGGGGAGTATTGCAGAGGCCTATAACCACCATCACTAAAAGCCCAAGTTCTAGCTACAGAGAGGCCATGGCTAGAAGCTTCATGGAATGCAGTTGAAACTTTGTGTCTCTGAGATGGATCAGAAGCTATATACATTAACCAGTAGGCATTGAAGCCATTTGCATAGTAAGGGTTACCATTCAAGAAGAAATGGGCTCCTCTGGTTCTAATGAAATTGTCCCTTGCTTCACAATTGATATGGAAATATCCCTGGTAGATCAAAACGGATAGCAAAAAACCCAAAGCAAAATTCCTCATCTCTCTCTTACTTACAGAAGTGAGAAGAAAGAATCTTTGGCTAACACAGAGAAGAGTTGTATTTTAAAAGCTTAGAGAATTAAGATCGTCTTCTTACAAGTAAAATGAAGTAAAAAAAAAGTGTCTGCAATGTAAATTGAAGCCATTCCAATCGCCTTTTTGTAGGCTTATTGGTGACTTTACTTTTCCTTTTCTCCTTTTGTCTTTCTCTTTTTCATTTTTTCTTTTTTTGTAGGCTCATATATTTACTTTTGGTTTAATGTGGTTGAGATGATAACGGATGGTATTTGAGATGAATTTTGTAATATTTAAATTTAATTTATTTAATAATAAAAATATTTATTTTATCATCCCTCTTGTTTTGAATTGAAATGAATTAGGTAACAGATGGGTTGAATCGTTTCGAGAATATCCGTTTATATATATATTTCTTTTAATATATATATATATATATATATTAAAAGAAATATATATATATATAAAATAATTATAAATTAAAAAATATATAAATTATATATAAATAAAATATTAAAAAATAAAATATATATAATATATATAATCGGGTCATATTCGAATCGGATATTACTATTATTCGATTTCTACTCGAATCTGTTATGGGTATAAAATAAAAATTCTCGTTCCATTTATTAAACAGGTCGAATACTATCCGTCCATTTAAATCGAATCGGATTGAATATCCATATATCATACCAAAATTATCATCTCTAAATGGTTCCTATATCTCCAAATTTGAAAATTCTCAATTTTGAATCTCAATTATGAAATTTATCCATAAAAAAAAAGGCAAAACTTTCTATTTTTTATATCTTAAATTTTAATCCTTTAGTAATTTCCATCATAATTTGTTGGCAAAAATAAAAGTATAACATAGGTATCATATATAATAATTAATTACAATTTACAACTTGAAAAATATTAAACAACAACTGCACGAGGAAAAAATGACCCAAAAAAAATATAATTTAAAAATCCATGAAATATATTCAAATACATAGAATTATAATTGAAAACAATGAAATTAATAAATTCAACTTTTCCGTATCAAAATAAAATCTTCGAATTTATGATTCACATTCTCATACATTCATGTTTCATTGAACAATAATTTATTTTACATTTTCAATAAATTTCTTAACTTTAACTAATACTTTTCATAACAATGAATAATTTTTCATGGATGTGAAAAACTCTTTATATTTCTATTTTTTTTTTTTTTTTAAACTGAAGTTATGGGCATTTATAAGTTATAACAAGCATGAATAAGTCTTAATGAGTGTGGATGATTTTTTCTTTTTAAACTCTGTTCTATTCTGTTTTCTGCACCAATGCACAGCTCAACTTAATTAATAGAGTAAACCTGAACTTTAAGCTAAAAATTCAGGTAAATTATTGAGTAAGTTCGAACCTCAAAACTGACATTTTTCTAATTGAGTACAAAACAATTCCAGAAGCTTGTTTATTTTCTACGTCTTTTATCAATGCATGGATGTTGATAACATTCATAGGAATAAAAAATGATTATTGAAACTTACAAGCCATAAATCTTAGGAAAAAAAAAATCATCATACTCTTAAATTTTTTTATTTTTGGCTACTGATCCTTATAATTTATTTTTTATTGATTAAACTCTCTGATTTTTATTTTTCAATGCATTACATCCTTTTTTTTATAAAGCTAGGCGGAAGTGAATAACACGCAAATTAAAAGCGTGTGAACCGGTTTAAAGACGCTAACACTTACTAGGAAAAAGAAAAAAATTAATTAAAAGAAAACGAAAGAAATCGAAACCCCCAAAACCTTCTTCATCCACCCACCCTTCTTCACTCTAATTAGAAATCAAAACCCCAAAACCTCTTATCCCTCCATCTCAGAGATTGGCCGCCGGAAACCTCTAATTTATTTTGTCTTAATGTCCTCCTTGTCTATTACCAGTTTTACCACTTTTTTCTCCTTCTCTGTTACCAATCTAAACCAATTTTCAATTGGTGGCGGGCTTGTATTTGCTATCTCGCTGGACTCTGAGATAATTGGTGCTGCCGGTGAGTGTCTTGAACTTCTCAATACTAATGGGGTTGGCTCTAGCTTTGCAGCGGTTGAATTTGATACTCTTATAGATGTGGAGTTCAAAGACATTAATGGAAATCATGCGGGTTTGGATCTAAACAATATGGTTTCTTTGCATATTAGTGATTTAAGAGCTGTAAATATTAATCTTAAGGTGTTCTTGTTAATGCGTGGATGGAGTATGATAGAACCAATCAAAGCCTAAATGTCTCTGTTTCATACTCTAATCTAAAACTCAAAGAGCCAATTTTATCATTTAGTCTTGATTTAGATCAGTATGTGAGTGATTTTAAGTATGTTGGGTTCTCTAGTTCGACTTAAGGAAGTACAGAGATTCATAAAATTGAGTGGTGGAGTTTTAGTTTTTCTTTTGACTCAAATTCTAGTTATGGGTTCTCTATTTCAAAATTTGCATCAAGGGTAAGGTTAAATCAGTTCTTCCTCAAATGTTAACCTCTTAAAAACTTTTTTTACAATTTGAATCATCAAGTTTCTAATTGTCCCCACCATCATGTCTGTCATACAGCTTGTGAAATGACAAGCTTACAAAATCAGAAATCATACTAGTGAGCTTACTCTTCTAGGCAGGCTGGATATGCATTTGCTATTGAACTGACAACAACATCAATGGGTGGCAAAATGGCATTCAGCCCACGTGCTATGACTGTCTTAGCAGTTCCTCGCCTTCCAAAGATGACAATCCCTCCAATCTCACAATCAATGGCACCAAGTAATAGGGCAATTTTGATAGTATCATGTAAATCAAATGGAAGTTGATTTGAGATATAGAGGAGAAGGTTGTGGAGAAGAGAAGCAGAGAAAGGATGAAAGTTTTCTCTGGGTTTTGGATTTTGCGCAGTGAACGGTGTGAAGAAAAGAAGGAGAGAATGGCATCGTTTTTTTTTTTTTTTTTTTAATTTTTAATTTCCTGGTTAACCAAAATCAGTCCAGTCAATGTCAAAGCGCTTTGCGCATGTTATTTACTCCATCAAGTTCCCTTAAAAAAAAATTATATGTCAAAAAAATAAAAATTAAAGAGTTTAATCGTAAAAAATAAATTATAAAGGATCAATAACTAAAAATAAAAAATTCAAAGATTTGAGAATACTTTTTTTTTTCCTAAATCTTATGTCTAGCTTATTGTAATAAATTAATATTAACAACATTTTGACATCATTAACACTTAACCAAATACATAAAATTTAACAAATTTATTTAAAATTAAAGATGACTTCATCATCTAAACTGAAAAAGAAACTCATTTAAATAAACATCTCAAGTTACCAAATTTTAATTAAGTTCATTTTTGTACTTTATTAACTCTTGGTATAAAATTATTGTAAAGACTTTCAAACCTGCGTGAGTTCTTTTAGGGACCACTCTTTAATTTTTGGTACCAACGCACTCACATAAGTGAAAAGAAAAATAATATTATTCAAATAAAATAAATGAGTTTAAATAAATAAAAAATCATAATTTGAATATAAAATATATTTATTAAATAATAATAAGAAGAAGAAGTGATTCAAATATTTATAATTAAATATTATATTTTTATCTTAATATAAAATTAATTATAATTTTTATAACTTATAGTTATATAGAAAAATATTTTTAATAATAATTAAATATTATATTTTTATCTCTATTTCTAGTTTGAATTATTAAGATTAAATAGATTTGAATTTAATTCAAATCTCTAATGAAATTTAATTTTTTAAAAATTTAATATTTCAAATATTTTTTTTATTTAATTATTTTAAATATATTATTTTCATCTTTAACCTAAAATCTCAATTTTTTTTAATTTCAAATTTTTAATCTTCTTCAAATAACAAATTTATAAATTTATATATTTTAAATTATAAATTTCAAATCAAAATTTTAAATTTAAGTTAATATATCCAAACACAAAAAGAAGAAGAACTAGGATACGTATCTAATGAAAAATGAACACTTCTTATATTATTTCTTTTCTAAACTGTTTTGGTTCTGTAATTTAGTTTGAACCTTTTTTTAATGTAAAATTTGGTACTTTTTTTTTTCTATACATAAAGCATACAGCATACAGCAAAATCAAAATTGATGCCGGCTTTTATTGGCTATTGAGACCCTTCTGATTTATTTTTCCTTTTTTTTTTTTTTTCCTCAGCTAATTTGCATTTCATTTTGAATTTTCTTCTCCAAGTTGGGCGATCTCCTACCCTCATGTTCAGATTTGATCATTATTGTAAGAATTGGATATTAAAAATTAGTTTTATTTTTTATTCAACTTAATTTTTATATTCAATTAAATTAATATTGAAATCAATTCACATGAATCTGTTGAATAACTAATAAACTAATTAATCATATTCCGTTAAAAATGATATATATCAATTTTATATTTTAAAATTCTGAAAATATAAAAAAAATGCTTCCACCTCAATCTTTTTATCCAGTTATACCAAAATCAGAATCAATTGGCATGAATTGGATGGGTAACCAGTGAACTAGTTAACCATGTTCAATTAAACATGATAAACCGGTTCTACATTTTGAAATTCTGTAAATATAAAAAAAATGCTTCCATCGACTACTAGAATTTATATATATATATCATGATTTTTAATAGATAATATTAATTATGATATACCTTCTTTCTTTCTTTTTTTTAAGGAAATTATGATATACTTTCTAAATATTTAATATATCTCTCATTTTTATTTGAAAAAATAATTAATTTTTAAATTTCTTATTATTTATTATTTTATTACTATCTTAAATTCTAAAATCAATTCTATATAATTTGTAAAATAAAATTTATTATATTTAAATTTATTTCAAATGATCCTATTAAATTATTTATAAAATTTATATTTTTATATTTTATTTGATTAATTTAATTATTCACGGTTAAATTTCAAATTAATTTCAATTAAATTTTTCATCCGTTATTCTTTATTTATTTGAAGTCCAAGTAGGGTTTGAAAGCCCTGGTTTTGATTATTGGCTAAAAATTTAATTTAGCCTTTCAACTATTCTTCAACGGTTAATTAGACCTAAAATAAATTTTAATGTCAAATTAGCACACAATTTCTAATGTTTTAGTCAATTTAACCCAATTTTTGGTAGACGAAAATAAAAATATAATTTTGACCACCAAACTTTTAATCATTACTCAATTAGTTATAAAATTGAGTTTATTAACATAATTAAGATTTAAAAAGCTTTTCATATATTCATTTAACAATTTAATGATTAAAAAAATTATATATTTAAAATAACTTAAATTGAAAATCTTAATAAAAGATCAAAAATAAAAAAAAATATTTCTACAATTTTATTGTTGAAAATATTAAAAATATTTTATATTTGAAAATTAAATAATTATTAATTATAAAAATTTGAAAGTTAGTTTTATCCATAAAAGTATTAAAAAATCAAAATTGTAATTTTGTTCATAAAAATAAAATATTGTCAAAGTAATTTTTCACAAAAAAAAAATTGTTTTATTAAAAAATAATTATTTTTAATGCAAATTATTTTTAAAATTTTTACTTTGAATACATCTAAACATTTATGAGCCAGAATCTGAAAAATATTAAACCTTTCAAAAGCTTTTGTTTTTGGAAGTATTATTTGTTTAAACCACAATTCTTTTTTTTCATAAATTGAGACAGTTGTGAATTTTACATCACAATGTTTATTGACAATAATTATTATAATATGTAGGGCATAAAATAGGACAAGATCTCATTTGATGCCACCTTATATATGGCTTTACTATTCCCATTGAGTGCACTAGCTTCTTACCCAACATTAGATGCAGAAGTAGATCCCATCCACCAAACCATGGACTATGGTGTTAGTGGTCCCCAATCGATTGGTTCGATTTAAATTAAATTGAATTTTTTTAAAAATTAAGTGAATTAAATCATAAAATTTAAAAATAAAAATTTTAAATTAAATTAAATTAAATTAAAAAAAATTTCAGATCAAACTGAACCGATATATTTTAATTTAATTATTCAATTATTTCATTTTTTAAATAAAATAAATATAAAATTATTAAAATATATATATATATATTTCAATTATTTTGATTTTCTTTTAAAAAAAAAACTGAATTAAACTAACTAAAATTTCAACGAATTTTGAATCAAACCAATCAAATTGATCAAACTTGCAATTTTTGGTTCTCTCGATTCTTTACTCACCCCTACATGGTCCGACACGATAATCTTCAAAAATACCACCGACTAGAGAAGCAATTCATTTTACAAAATAATATCATAATAGAGAAAAATAAAATTAAAAAATTGAGATAAATAATATTTTCTACAACTAAAGTGAGAAATAATAAATTTAATTATTAAATTAAATCAATTTTTATTTTAATTATATATAAATCACAATTAAAAATATTTTTCGTACTAATTAATAATTATTCAGAGTGAGAAGGCCAAAATTTCATTTAAAATACTTCATATTTCAATTTTCTATTGCCCTTTATTTTTATGCATTTATGATAGATAAAAGGCATGCAGTTGTGAGGTTGTGACATTTATACGGATTTTAATTAATTAGCTTTTGTAGGTCCCACTAATTGCTTTAAGGTGAGAAACACAATCATGGATTGCATGTGCCAATGCTTTCAACAGCATCCCTTTTGTTTCCCTATGCAATTCCCAATCTTCATTTCTATCTTTTTGTATGTGATATCCACCATACACCAAACTATGCCTATAGCTGTGGTCAGCGTTGTAAAATTTAAATATTTTGTAAAATACATTTAAGGCTTTTAACAATAGAAAATTAAATTTTTTATTTTTATTAACAAAAAAATTATTATTTTTAAAATTTTTATTACTTATTTATTTTATCATTATTTTAAATTCTAAAATTATTTTTATATTATTTATCAAATAAAATTTATTATATTTTAAATTTATTCAAATTATTCTATTAAATTATTTATAAAATTTATATTTCATATATTGCATATATCATCTAATATTCATTTAATTCAATCGATTTTAATTGAATTTCCAACCATTTCATCTTCTATCTCTATCAGTTAGAAGATCAAACCGATTTGAAAACACTACTTGTGGTTTCTTCCTTAAGAGATGGACGATGGAAGAGATTTTTAGGTATTGATTGATAATCCATATAAAGGGCAAAAAGTAATTAAAAGTATAGTTGAAAGAGTCAAGTTACAAATAAATTCTTAAATTATATAATTTTATTCATTTAGATTTTTTTTATAATTTAAATAAATTCTTGAATTTTTTTATTTGATTTAAATAAATTCAATTTGAATGTGATTAAATTTCTTTAAATTAGACCTATTTGAACTAAATAAAAAAAAAATTAGGGACTTATTTTTTAATTTAATTTTATCTATTTTATTATTTATTTTTTCTAATTTTTCATTATACAAATTATTTTTAAAAAATAAACAAATTTTATTTTATTTTTTGATTTAATAAATGAACACTTATCCTATGTTTTATATATAATTTTAAAAATTTTCAAAACAATATATTTTATATTTTAATAAATAAAAGATTTTATATTTTATATTATCAAATACCATTTAATTTAATATTTATAATAAATAAAATAAAATTAACTACAAAGATTAGTCTAATTGATAAATGAATTTACTTATTTTTTATTAATTTATATTTAATTATTAAAATTATATTGTAAAAAATGATTTTTTTTCTTATTTACAAATTTAACTAGCTCTAATCTTTATCATCCATTATGTGACCTGATAAATCTTAGAACTCCAATTTATGTAGGAAAACTCTCTTAGTTACCGTTAGCATAATAGAAGATTAAACGTAATTATTATTATTTTTATTTAAGAAAAAAATTATATCTTTAAAAAGGTACCATAATCTGTTTTTATCTCAACACTTAATTGCTTTTTAGAAGTCCCTATAAGTTAAAGCATAACAGGGACAAAAATTAATTTAAACAAGATTTTCTATTATCAAAAGATTACTTTCAAAACTTAAATAAATCTAATCATTAATAAATTGTGAATTAATCTACTAAATTTTTTTAATTACAATCCTTATTTAAATTTATATTTTCAAAATCATTAAATACAATAAAATCTTTATAAATTAATATTCGATAAATTAATAACCTTTATTATATAATAATTTTCTTCAGTCCTGACTTAAGCCAATGGACTAAATTAATAATTTCAATAAATTAATAAGATAATATTTTCTTTGGAATTCTAAAAGGATTACATCTCAAAATAATAACAAAAGTGTACAAAATGATCTGAGTCTATATTTTAAATTAGTTTCTTGGAGAAAGAAGTTAATAAACTCTATCATCGGTCTCTGGACCAACAACTCTAGCACCTGAAAATCACAATAGAAGGAAAGTGAGTTTTCAACTCAATAAATTATGAATATGTCATACCTGATATTCAAAATTAGAATAGAGGTTCAAAATGCTGTCTTTATCCATATATATAACAAAAAAAATTTAGATTACAGATATCAAAATATATATTCATAATCAATGGTTTTATACATATCGAAATCAGAATTAAAAATAAAAAGTCAGAAGTCAGAAGTGCCTACAAGAAATAACACATTACATATATATACATATTTATGTAGGGTAAAGCAATATAAATGTTAGAACAACAGAGAAATAGAATAAGAGTATGACGACATCCATAAACAGAACATGAGTACTACATTCTCTATACATAGTACACGTGCTTGAGCTAACATACGCCTAGAGAAACTTTGTCCCCACTATAAAGGACCCTGATATTTTTGACCTTATCAGTTGAGTCACTGGTATACACAGTCCTATGATTTATTCCTCATAGGGAAGACATTCTGCCAATAATATCTACTCGATTCAGAATATAAGTATTTGCAACAGAGGTTCTTATCAATCAACGGATTATATAACAATGAATATTTCAGATTAATCGGTTTATACAATAATAACGAGTTTGTTCGAAAGAAATTGGTGTCAATTCCAAATCGAAAATCATAACAATAGCAACAAAGCATACATAGTCAAGCAACATTGATTTCAAAGGATTTAACAATTTATCAAATGCATAGATATGCTCAAAATGAAATTTAGGTTCAATATAACAGAAGAAATATGTATACATATATAAATATATACAAAGAATATATGTAAAACTCACCTCCAATAAAGCAACAATCCAAATCGAAGTTCAAGAACTCGATCAAGCTCCAAATCAACTCATAAGCACATTATTGCTCCAAGCCTAACATATTTCAATAAATCACAACTTTTAGGGCTTTCCTAACCCCACATTATCCTATCAATTTCTTGCAAAAAGAGACTCTCTAAGGCTTACTTAGATAATTCTTAAACTTAATTTAACTATTTTCCAAGATAATTATGGAAGATTAGAGAAATTTGCACTATTCACTTTATTATTCATCATTTGCCCTAACTCTTCCAACAACCAAAATCTATAGCCATAATTGCTTATAACATACTCCCTATAACTCATACATAACTATTCTAACAACCTATAACCTCAAATCATAATAGAAATTGAGTTCTAGAGAAAATACATCTTTCTCCTCAAATGGGGATTGTGAAGAAATCTTGATCTTGGGAGTATTTAATAGTCTTTTAAAGTGTTTACTTTCTAAAATGAAACATTAATGTGGGTATTAATGCCTTAGAAACACAAATAAAATAAATTTAGGATTTGATGGTTGAGAAATAAAGAAGAGAGAGAAAATTGTTTAATTTTCAAATGGTTGACAAATGAGTTGATATATATAGAGCACAATGTTTTACGCCCGTGATGGTTAACCTTTCACGCCCGTGAAAATGAGCTTCATGCCCGTAAAAGTCACTATTCACCTATCTAGTGAAAATCCAAAAATCAGACAAAAGCTTTTTACACACCCGTAAAGACTAACTCACTCCCGTGAAAAGGGTTATGAGGCATTTCCCAAACTTTCTCAAATCTAACTTAACTGAAACTCCACTAAACACATCTTAAGCATATAAAGCCTTTCTAAAAGCAATCTATACTCAAACATAAACACTCTAACATACTATACTAACAGAAAACAAAGTAGATTATAATTTATCACAACACAAACAAATTCATTCAAAAGCATGCCAAACATAACTTAGAACATAAGCAATAAAGATAGAGGGTGTTGGACCCCCTGGGTTTGATGTTGATTTTGATGATAATAAAACATATCAATGTGTTAAATATCAATGTGTTAATTATACTAACAATTTGTTTAAGTTGTTTGAGGCATGAGAAATCATGACCATTGCTAAATCATAGGTTTAAAACATCCAATGAATCAGCAAGTTCAATCAAATACTGCACCTTGTGTAGATTGATTCAGATGATGAACCATAAATGGATGGAAAGAGGAAGTTATCTTCCCAATTCAACAAAAATCAAGTCAAACAGAGATCTACAACGAAAGATATTAAAGATTTTCCAAAGGGTTGTTTAGATGAAAAAGATGCAATGGTGCTCTACTATATCGTCAAGTTCAAACTATTTTCAAAGCTTTCACAGATGGAATTAGTCTACAAAGTTAGTATGGATAAAAATATATAGATGTTTAATTTTGGAAACATAAATTATATTGAGCATTGGACGTTGGAAAAGGGAGATATGAATTTTTAAATGAATTATGCTCAAACTGACAAACTAGAACAAAACAGTTGAGGCAACTTTAAAATATTGCTGGGAATCATAGAAGAAGAATTTGTACATGATATTCCACAAAATTTAAGATCTATATTTCTACTTTCATATGGAAAAAGAATCAAGTGATTTTGATTTCTAAGGAAGGAGAAATTGAAGAATTAGTGAAGCATACTCAAACTGTCTTATAGATTTGAGTAAGAAAATGTTTAGATTTTTTAGAGTATGAATATGGATGATTTTGGAGTTTTCATAAACTACAAAGTTGTAATATACATCTTAAAGTTTCGAAAAAAAAAATGGAACATGATTTGGAGTTTTATATCTTAAGATATTAAGAAATAAAGTCGTGCTCAAGACCAATCGATCGTAGCTGCTACTGAGAAGTCCGGAAAGTCCAGTAGCTCAAGTTTGGGAAATGAGCTAAGTAGTGTCTGCTACTTATTAAATAGCCCCTACTACTCTGAAAAATCAACAATAAAAATTAGCCATTGAAAAAGCTATCAACTTCACTTTTGGGCATTAAATGAAGCCAAACAACTATATTTCATCCAAGGCTATAAATATGAGTTGGTGGAAAGTTTAAAAATAAGATAATAACAATTGAGTAATTATTATTGAGCTATTGCACTAAATCATTCATATTTATGATTTGAAAAGTTTATTTATTGTAAAACTATTTGTGTAAGCTATTAGTCATAAATCTTTGAGTTAGTTAAGACTTATTAATTGTTTGAGAGTTGGGAAAAAGTTATAAGAAATTTTTCTTTTTCTCATCTCTTATAATTTTTAAGGGTTTGAGAGTGAGCCTTAGTAAAACACTTGTATAGGTTTGAGTGTGAACCTTTAATAAAACACTTGTGAAAATTTGAAGTGTAAACTTTTGAAAATACTTTGTAAAGGTTTGAGTGTGAGACAAGATACTTGGATTTGATCTTGCATCCGTAAAAGAATTGGAGTAAAATACTCAAGTATGATCTTGAGGAATGGACGTAGGTAAGAGTTAGCTATAAATCTTATGTTTGATTCTCTCTTCCCTATACTATTTATATTTTGCTCATTCATACATGCATAAACATTCATTATTAAATTGGTTTACTGGCTTCCACTATTTTACTTTGTGATTAATTTTTAATTTTTCCTTATACATAATTTGCATACATGATTCAAAATTGTTTTGATGTATAAACCTTGCATATGCTTATGGTGACATTCTACTCACCATCATGCAAAAGTTGTATTCAAAAGTTTATATAACATGTTCTTTTGGATCGACTATATATGTTTACTACTTGGGAAAGGACAAGTATTCTAAAGGATCGAATATTTTGGTAAAGTCAAACACCTAGGGCAAATGAAAGGACTATGTGGAAGGAATAAGGGTGAAATAAGTTTGCACACCAAGTACTTTGCCATAATTTGTCACCATATATATGTTTAAAATGAATAATTTAGTTGTTGTTTCATTCAAATGATAGCATATTCTACACTTTTTATTTGATTTGATTATGCTTTTTATAGTGAGATGGTTAATATCACTAATTATTCAACCATGCAATATGTGGATTAATTTGTTGCCATAAAGTATTAAGCGAATATTACTTGATATTGCAATTGCTACTGACTAATTGCCAAGGCAAAATTTGGATGGGTTTATTCTTCGTATGTATTAAGAAAAGTCTCCAAATGCAATTAATCAAATGAATTTCATCTAAGATCTCTCCAAATATCAAGCAACTATCACACTCAATGCAGAGAAAATACCTACTTTCGATGTTCTAAGAACACTCACCTTTCTAGCAAACCACAATCCTTTTGGCCTTCCTTACAGCCTAAAAAGACCTATTCAAAAGAGCAGTCTCTCGATCATCTACTGGGAAGCTGACCTCTTCTCACTCAACTAGTCAATTCTGGAGTTCAATACCAGACCTTTCCCCACTGGAAAATGAATCATCTTAAGAGCCATCGCTAAGCCCTCTCACTCAAACATCCAGGGAAAGTAATGGTATCATCTCTCTAAACCCACTATTTTCCTTGAGTCTTTAACTTTGTACATGTAGTCATACTTATGTAATCATCGGAGGGCCTACACCAGGCCTCTTCCATGTTTTTGCCATTTAGGCTGAAGTTTTAGCTTTAAAAAAGGTCCAACACCTTCCAACAACAGAGGCTAGCACTTTCAACTCAGCTTAACCACACTCACGAATATCCATTATCACATCATTACATTCAATTCCACAGGTTGTTCTACCCTAAATTCTTTTGATCTAGATCCAACACCTGTCAAGTTTAGACCTAGCATTTGGAGCTTCTAATCTCGGCTGATGGATGACCTCAGGGTCCATCACCTTACAAGAAAAACTCCATTACCATTTTTGTCCATTATTAGTATTATTATTTTTTTTATGTTTAATTGTGTCCTCCATTCATCTTCTTAATTAACAATATCTTGAATGAGTGAAAAAAGAATCGCTAATTACTTTATTTTTTTTTTGTAAAATTTTAGTAATTGATTGTTATTTTTAATTTGATAACTAAGCTTTTTTCTTTCTTTTTTTTTAGTCATGTATGGATAAATTTCTAACTCAATTGAAAGAGTAAGATGTATAAATTTCTAACTCCATTAAAAAAAGAGTAAGATGTTCTCGTTAATTGACAATCATGTATTAATTTTTTTTTTTTTATGTAGATTTAATGGTAGATTTTCGTATTTTCATTTTCAATTGCTCCATATTAAAAACTTGAATGAAGTAATAGATACACTAATCTCTTGCTGAGTTTTGCTTATATATATATATAAAGAAAAGAAAATTTTCATTAACTTAACTCAAAAGAAATTACATCATATAAGATAGAAAGAATGTGATACCATTTCATGAAGTCTGTCATAGAATAGGCTTTTTTAACTAACAGATGGGCAGTCTTATTCGCAGACCTCCTAACAACTGAAAATGAAATTTCATCAAGTGTTTTGACAAAGTCCAAACAATCATCAATAACTAACCCACCACTAGTATAATTCTTCTCTTTCTCTTATAAACCTTGATAAACGAGTATGGAGTCCATCTCCACGATTACCTACCGCCAGTCCTTATTCTTGATCCAGCTCAAAATCTCTCGGACTCTCATAGCTTTAGCAATGAAAGGGTCCACAATGCTTTGAACAACAATAGATTTAGCTAAAATAAAATAACCTCTATGGTCGCGCATCACCATACCCAATCCTACATTCCTTGCATTATTGAAGATCGCTACGTCCACTTTGATTTTAAACCAGCCCTCTTGCGATTTCATCCAAGAACACACAACCAAACTAACTGGAGGCAGAGTAGACAGGGACGATTGTTTAGATAATTGATAAATCATTCATTCTTTATGAGTCGAATCTGCCATTAACAAGATTTGCTTATATTTTTAAGTTCTTTTATCATATAGTTTTTTTTTTACATTTCTTTTGTTCATATATAAGTAATGAAACAAAAAAAATTATCAATCCATTGTAGGTTAATTATAACCATTTATGGATAATTAGATATTTTGCTTAAAAAATTCTTACATTAAGAACTGTAAATCTAACTTAAATATTTAATTTATTAATTCAAATCAAAGTTTTCAAACATCATCTAGTTAAGTAAATAGAAATAAAGGATCACGAATTATAGCTTAATCGTAGTTATATTATAATTTTAATTGAATATAATATTAAATAATACATATCATTTATAGCCTTTATTAAAATTAACAAGTACATTAAAAACCTTGAAAATAATTGATTTTTAAAGAACTTTTAAGTAAATTATTTATTAGTTGAATATTATTATATATAATAATTATTCTTTTAACGATATTTATGTTTTTTATTGAAATTAAAATTAAAATAACAATAGCATAATAAAAAATGTTAAATAAAAGTTTAAAATTATAAATAAATTTATTTATATCAATAGAAAATAAATAATAATATTATTATTGTATGTTTATGAAAGATAATTAAATAGACCAATAAAAAAATTCAACTTTTTTTTTTTATATTACAGAGAGTTAATTATTCTAAGGTCCTTGCATTTTGATAAATTATATTAAAAAGTTTTTATATTTTCAAAATTATATTAAAAAGTTTTTGTATTTTGGTTCCGTTAAAATTTGAAGTCATTCTGTTAGAAAATCCATTAAATCTATATGAAAAGTCTATAATACCCCTTATTTTTAATTTAAATTTCACTCAAATACCATCACTCTCTGCCACCAAATTTAATTTGAAAGAAAACCCACCAAAGACCCATACAAATTGCCTTGAACTTATGTAATTCCTCTAATGTCTTCACATCCTTCTCATATCTTATCATCATCAACAAAATTTTTTTCATCAGCACAAGATGGATTTGGCCCAAAAGAATCAAGCTTCTCACAAGCAGCTAAAAGTTCATCAACATCAAAAACTAACAATTTGAAATAGAAAAAAAAAAAAACTATTCTTCTTCAAGTTTGGATTCTTAAACACTTCTCAAATTTTATCCACTTTCTTTTCCTCTTACACGTTTTATCAGCAATCAAATAGCGAACAAGAACACGTAACAAAAATAAATTTTTAAAATTAAGCACAATTAATTAACAAAAACTTTGTTTCAACTGTATAAATAAAGGACAGTCAGTAATGCGGGACGAAACTTCAAAGACAATTTCAAAACTAAAACTATGAAAGAAAATGAAAATTTCACTCATTGGGTTTCACAAGAACTTTGATTGGTAAAGAAAACTTTCAAGAAACAATTAGATTCCTTGTACGGAAACTCAATTTCAGTAAATTACAACAAAAGAAAAAAAAAGGCAATATAGAAGAAGCTCCATAGCCATGACTTTTTGTTTCTCTCTATAAAGAGAGAAGAGTTGGAGGAAGGGAAGTGTTGGATTTGGTAACTAGAGAAAGCGGTTGATAGTGCAGAGACGTCATTTTGGGGATTTGAAAATTGCGGATCCTTTGGTGAATCAATTCGAGGTCTTGAATCTTGAAGACCCTTGCTATTGCGATCGAAGAAATTACTCAAGTTTTATATGGTGCTTCACTCAATTATAAAAATTAGATCAAAATCCCTAAAATTTCAAAAGCAGACTTGTTTGGTATAAATAAGCTTATGCTATAAACCTTTTATCAGATTATGAGCTTGAATCATTTGAAATTTAACTTAAATCTAACTTGTTCTTTCTTTTTTTTTAGGACAGTGGTTTATCTTCTTCTTCTATAAGTCTTCTAGTTTGAAATAATCTTCTTTCTTATAGTTACTATGAGTATTTCTTATATTGTTGTAAATCAACTCCTTTGAGCCATTCTAATACGGAGTATCTACGAGCTCCATTTCTAGAACACTTTTGCCTTTTTCTAGAATCATTTTTCTTTGAGTCTTCTCACCTACGTCTTTTTTTTTTTTTTTTTTTTTGTTAATTACTATTTTTCTCCCTGTAAAATGACCCAATATATTAAATTCTCCCTGACTTTTAAAAAATACATTAACTCCCTCCTGACGAATGTTTTGTTATACTAATACACTTTTTACCGTTAGTCAATCATAAAATGATCAACAATGACTGTAAAAAGACAAAATTGCCCTTATCATTTATTTTTAATTAATTACATTCTATTTTTGCTTTTAAAAAATATTTTTTAGGGTTAAAAAATTTATCTTCATATTTTTTTGACAAATTTGAAAATAAAAAATAAACAAAAATATTTTTTAAAAAATATTTTTGTTTATTTTTATTTTTATTTTTTATTTTAAGAAATAATTTAATAAAATAATTTAAGAAGAAATTAAATTATTTCTTCTTAAATTTTTAATACAAATAAAAAATTTATTTTTCATATTTTTGACAAATTTGAAAATAAAAAGTAAAAATATTTTTTATTTTCAAATTTTTTATTTTTTAAAAAATAAAAAAATAATATTTTTATTTATTTTATTTTCAAAGTTGTCAAAAAATATAAAAATACATTTTTAACCCTAAAAAAAAAATTTAAAGAAAAAATAGGATATAATTAATTAAAAATAAAGAATAAGGACATGTATGTTTTTTTACTGTTCTCGTTGATCATTTTAAGGTTGACTAACAGCAAAATTGGACGGAATAGTATAATAATATATTGTGACATTCATTAAAAATAAGTTAGTGTATTTTTAAAAAATTAGAAAGAGTTAGTGTATTGGATCATTATACATAGAAAAAATCATAATTATCCCTTTTTTGTTTTAGATTTCAGCCTGGTCAAGTTGAGTTCGTATAATGAACTTTAGTTATTTAAATCCTTTGATATTTAGGTGGTGGTGGTGGCTGCGGTCGGGGTTGTAGGATTTGATTGAATTGGTTGTAGGAATAAGACGGAGAAAGTATTTTAGGTATTAAAATAAATGTTTTAATTAAAAGTTGAATTTTTAGGGTTTGATTAATGGAAAAAATGAAAAAAAAAAAGAACTAAATGACCTAATAATTTAACGGAATCAAAATACAGAGATTTTTTTAGTATAATTTTAAAAATATATAAATATTTTAGTATAATTTATCAAAATTTAAGAATTTAAAATTAATTAACCCTATTACTGAAGACAAACCAATTTATTTTGTTTGTGATTAACATTACACGGCTCAAGTGGCCTAGCACTTCTGGCATTTCACATAAGAACCTGGGTTCGAAACTGTTTACGAACATGTCAGAATTTACATGAAACAAAATGGCAGAACACAATAAAAAATTGTGAAGTTTTCAGCAATAATAAAAAAAAAAAAGCAAAATTTTATTTTACCTTAGGAAACAAATTCTTTCAAAAATATTTTTTCCTGTTTAAAAAAATATAAAATTTACATCAATTAAAAAAAAAAACTTTTTTTTTTCAATTATTTAAAAAATCTTTTTTTTGAATTATTTTCACTTATACTAATATTACATTTATCCATCACAAATTCTGATGAGTATAAGAAGTTTAATAAACACAAAAAATAAATAACAGAAACCACAATAAAACAAAAAAATAATAATAAAAATATATCAAAATGCATATCAGTAAAAAAAATTAAAAATAAATAAATATCAAAAATCTAAATATAAATAAATATACACCAAATAAGATTATACACAACAACCAAATATAAAACATAATAGAAACCACAATAAAATAAAATTTTAATTTTATTAACAGAATAAACACAAAAACAACATAACAAAAACTATAAAATATATATATATATAACAAAAATATACTAAAATGCATATCAATAAAAGTAATTCATAAGTAAAATTAAAATTATTATTTCTACAAATAAAACAATAAAAAAAAGTATTAAACATCAAATTGTTATTTGGTAAATTTATCAAACAGATTATATATATTTATATAAAATAAAATAAAAACATAAAAATCCACAATAATCATCCAAAATTTCTTACAATAACAAATAAACATACACACAACATCAAGAACAACAAAACATATATTAGAAAAATTAAAAAATTTATCAAAAAATACCAAAAAAAATTAATTTTCATTTAAATTTAAATTTTCAACTAATTATAATAAAATTTATGCACCAAAAATAATCAAACATATACCAGAGAAATAAATAAAATATATCAAAAATAAATAAAATGGACATATATATTATTTTTGAAGAAAATATATATATATTTTTTATTAATTTGACTCTTAATGATATAGTTTTGGTATATGCAACTATTTCAATATATATACACATTGCAAATTTAGAAAAACTGAAATATAGTTTTTTATTTTATTTTTCAATATGTAAAAATATAATTAGCAGAAGTATCGTGTATTCGAAAAAAAGTAATAATAAAAAGGACTATGTTTTTGGTTTTATATAAAAATTATTTGGTTCTTAAAAAATTAAAAAAATAATTTTAAAATGTATATCATTTATTGTTTTTCTGCTAACAATTAAAAATAAACAATGAATAAAAAAAAAAAAAAAAAAAAACAAGTTAAAAAAAAAAAAAAACTTTCTACATCCTTAAAACACTTATAGTCCATGCACCATAGTTGACAATATTAATGACCCTTTTTCAATTAAAAAAAATAAAAAACAAGTAAAAAATAATCTACATTCTAATGCACCATAATAGACAATATCAATGGCCCTTTTCAGTTTTGTAATAAACAGTAGTTAAAATTCTCAAGAATCTGAGATTCTTGGCCTGAATTACCCAAATCAAGCTATATTTCTTATTTATTTATTTACTTTGATTTCCTTTCTGATTCAATCTGTTCTTGTTTTCTCTTTCTTTTTGTAACATTTTTCTTCTCTATCAAAGACACAAAATTAATACCCGAACTCTCAGATAAAAAAGCTCTGTATAGTTGTTGCCTGTTGCTTATACCAGAAGAAAAAACAAACCAAAAAAATAATTTTGTAAATTTTTCGTGGATAAATTTTTTTATAGAGCTCAATTTTCTCTAAAAACAAACAGAGAACTGAGAGTTGGCTCTTGACATCTATTGTCCAAGAAGAGGATCCCAATACAGAGTGGAGACAGCACAAACTAGCAAGAAGGGATGGAAACCAGAAAGAAACTGTAAATAAGAAAGAAAAAAAAAATACTACATATTTTTAAAATATATAAAAGCTAAAAAAAAAAATACCGTATACAGTATTATTTCCTTTAAAAAATTACATTTTTCAATGCTTTTTAATTTTAAGTTTTTTTAATAATATTTATTATAAAAATTTAAATTAAGTTTTTAAGTCGAAATTTTTAACTTAAAATTTATACTGAATAAGTTTTTAAATTTTTAATAAATTTTTAGATTTTCGAACAACTTTACAATTCAAAATTTCCAACTAAACGACATCTAAATCTTTGATTTTTTATTTATTAAATGATTTCAATAATCAACAAAATTAATTTAGATTTTATTTAATTTAACTATTTGAAACAATTATTATTGATATTTGATAAAATTATTATTAATTATTAATTATTATTATATTCAATAATTATTAAAAATAAATATTAATATTTACTTTTTTATTTAAATATTATTTTTAGAGAATAATTTAATTTTTTTAATTAAAAAAAATAATTTTTTTTATTTAAAATTTTTACAAATAACAATTATTTAATTATTTAACAGTATTACTATATTTAACGATCATTAAGGATAAATATTAATATTTATTTTTTTATTTAAATATTATTTTTAAAAGATAATTTAATTTTTTTAATTAAAAAAAATGAATTTTTTTATTTGAAATTTTTGTAAATAACAGCTGTTTGACTACTTAACAATTTCCCAACAACTAACAGCTGATAGTAACTAAACAGCTGATAATAACTAAATGTTATCATGCAATTACATTAAAAAGTTTTACTAAACACTTACTCACCCTCACTTACCCTCGTATAAAAACTATTTTTGTCTTTACCAGGAGCTAAAAATGAGGACCTTCATGTTCAACATAAGTTCAAGTGGAACACATAAAAATAATTGGATCGATCGAATAAAATTTTAACGATAAATTTAACAAAATAATTAAATAGTTAGACGAATATAAAATACGAGAGACTAATCAATTAATTATTAAAAATATATATCATGATTAGTAGATTTGCTATAATACAGAGAATAAAAAGTAATTTACCAATAAAACAATGACTAGGCAAACCTTTGTTTCCACCATCAGATTAAGGAAAAAAGATTTGGTTGTTGTTACTGGCATCACAGAGTGATCTTAGCCACTTCTAGGCTTCAGCAACCAACTCTAGCTACCAAGATCATTGATGGAAGGCTTCTATGTTAACTGGAAAAGCAAAAACAAAATATGAAAAGTTGAAAACTGCTTATGAAACATTGAAATAGTGTCATGTAACTACTGTTACATTGATACGGCATCTCCACTTACAATTTCCAGTCCAACATAGATGAGATTTGATAGAATGCAATTACAATGCCCGAATTTTCCCTCCGTAACCATAGTAGTTTAAAAGCCATTCATCTTGTCGCCAATTCTCTTTCACTTTCACTTCTATCTGTTTTAACAGTGAGCAGCAGTAAAAAATTATCCTTTTCAACTATAAAAACAAAGAACGGCTTGACAAAATAGCTTGGACATGTACAGTCAAAATACGAATACATTGATTATGTAGGATATTGCTCGACGACAATGTCTCAAACATTATATAACTGATTATCATTAAGCAGCTAGATAGAATCTTGTACCTCGAGATAAACTTTCTTTTGCAAGAAATCTTCAATGTCAAGCCGAGCAGCAGTTGCCAGTAATTTCAAAGCCCTTCCTTCCTGCAGAAATGAAGGGCATATGAATTGAGACAAACAACACTGAAGGTTGAGTTTGTGCGCTTAAGCACTCACTGACACTCACACACACACAATTATGATCAGCAAAATGTCAATTTTTTTTAGAACATATTACAATTCATAATGGAATTGGCATTTTCACATTTCAGAACTACATCTGCCATTTCAATATGCATTCCATGAATAAAACACCAATTACTTTTCCAATGACAATGATCTTCTGAGAGTTTTTCTCAACAACAATCTCCACTTGTATAAAATCTTTTGCAGAGGGCCTACTTTTGTAGCTCACCACATTGACCTACATTCATACAGGAAAATATGCTTCAAGTTCAAACATCAACTAAAAAGCAGAATTTGGTGTGTTCCAACGTGCAGAAAGAATATAAGCCAATCTTAAGGCATTATTATATACCTGACATGCATAAGGAACTTCATTGCGAAATTGCATAAAGATCTTCTCTCTTACAATTTCAGCTACAAAAAATCTTTCTGGGTGTTCACTAACAATGTCCTGAGAGTTCAAAAGCAAAAACAGGGTGAAGTTAATACACAAAAATCTGTTCACTTCCTAAATTAGAAACCAGTGGAAGAAACATATACATGATATCACTATAATATGCTTGTTGGCTACAGGTTAGGATAGATTTGAAAGTTAATTGGTCATACGGACCAGATAAATTAAACTAACCCCATGATATATTCCTTCCATCAGAGCAAACTTATAAATCACAGAATGTTCCTTGATGGATGACAAGAGAAACTAGGATATAGTTCAAGTCAGCCACATCTCAACAATTTCCCTTGCAATGATGCTTGTGCATATTTCCTCTACATCATTCAATCTATCATGGGACACTACGGAACCAGCAATATATTGTTTTTAGGGGAGGAACACAAAGAAGATGATTAGCACATACTAAATAATAATTTGATTGTGCCCGAAAGACTTATTTTAGCTCAAATATCCATGAAATATATGTAGTAATGTTTTCTAACAGCACCATATCTGATGAAAGCCCCTCTGAAATTCAGAAACCCAGTAGCCAAAGTCCTTTTCTTAGACGCATAATAGCATCAATATTCAATATAGAGCTAGCCTAAGAACAATTTATCTCTATATCCAGCCTTTTCATATGGAAGAAGCTCAACACAGATATAGACTGCTTCAGTTGGGCATATAATGTGTTACCAAAAACAAAAAATCTCTCTTGCTTGATGGACCCCTAACATGTATAAGCATGTTAAGATGCATGCATAGAAATACATAAAGCGGCTGAATTTTGTAAGAAATATAAAGATAGTGAAGTTGGCACTATTTGTGGCAAAGTTGAGGGTTACCTGAGATGAACTTGTCATACTGTGAATTGGAGAGGTAAAAAATTTGATTTGGATAAATAATAGCTCATATAAAATCAAAAAAACCTTGGCCCTAAATTTGACATGGAAAAAAAAGGATCTAAATAATTCCCACTGGTTTCTAACTAAGACTTAGTTAAATTGAGAAATAACCTCATCACATAAGACCAAAGCTAAGGTACTGAGTAGGGGTGGCAATTCATGTTAGTGAATCGTGCTCAAGCCGTGTTGACATATAATCATGACATGATAAGGGTAAATATGAACACGATACGATTAGTTTATCATATCAAAAATTTAAACATGAACACGATCCACTTAATTAATGAGTAACACCACACGATACGAAAAAACATTTAAAATTTAAAATTAATTAATTTTTTATTTTAATATTTAAAAATTATCAAATTTATTAAATTAATTCCTATTAATTTATATTATTATTATATAAAATATAATTAGATATAAATTTATAAAAAATATTAAAAGCAATATTCATATATAAATATTTTATAAATCATAATTATATTTAATTAAATGTATTAATACAACACTACACATGAATATTAACGAGTTAAACGTATTATTTTTGGGTTAGCAGGTTAACACGAACACGACACGATTATTTTCGTGTCTCAATCGAGTCGACACGAAATTGACACTAATACGATAACTCCTAACCCAAACCCGTTAATTTTGTGTGAGGTTTGTGTCATGTTATCGTGTCGGGTCTAATATTGTCAGGCCTAGTACTGAGAGGTCGTAGGTTCAACTCTCAATTTTGTTTTCTGCCCATATTGGGTTTAAATGTTTAATATAATAATCAATTTAACATTTGACACATTTGTAATCAATATATGCACTCTATATAATATCTCTTGGCAAAACATTTGTAATCAGTATATGTACTCTATATAATATCTCTTGGCAAAAAAAAAAAACTCATCACAGTCTTTTCTTTTCTTTTTTTTTCTAATTATTCCTTTTCAAGTCAAAGGGAGCAGTAAGGGATGTCAAAGTTTGAAACTTGACCACCTACATTACAAAAGTACTTGACAGGATTCAGATGCTATGTTATATATCGATAATGATGGAATGATACTACCAAAGACTGTGAATGACATTTCATGCAAAATTAGGAAGACAACTGAAAAATAGGAATATTTTCTGCATACCTTCGGATAATAAGTTGGCCCAATAGGAAGTTTTGATAGTATCCAATCTTTGACATCATCTACTCCATGGCCATATTTTGCACTCACAGGTATGACCTCATCAACATCTGTGAATTTCTCATACCACTGCAATGAATATGATATTTGTTTAAGTCTTGAAGTTATTGAAAGAATAACTAAATCTAAGACAATTCTTGAGCATCATATGTGCTGTCCGACAACAAAACTTCAGAATATTGTACATTACATCAAATAATTTCACTTGCCTGCACAAAAATAACATCAGTAAATGACCAGAACAATCTCAACCAGATGGTTTTGGTTGCATTATTTAGCAAATTACAGCCACAAAATATTGCAGCAGAATGAAAATCAACAATTAATTTTCTTTTTTTCTACTAAAATTTTGACCAAAGGCCAGTCCTTAAAGATGCCCCTCATCATACTGGGAAAAAGCTTTCCAGTCCTTGGGTCAAATGAATGACTGGATTAAGTGTAAGGTTAAGATTTTATTCATAATTCCTCACAACTCACTGGATGGTATTTAATGTACAGGATACCTGTACCAGTGTCATGTGAGCCAAAGTACAGCTCAGTGCAATGTTGAAAATGGAAGAAGAGATGAACACTTATCCAACAGCTTGCTGATAATGTGATATACCCTTTGCTTACTTTAGCATAAAATCAACATTTAATGTTCTAACCAAAAGAGTTGCAAACAAAAATATTTCCAATAGTAAATACAAGTATAAATGTCAACACAACAATAAATTAATGAGTTCTGACCTCAAGTTTCTTTGCAATTTCACCAGATTTGATTAAGTCTTTCTTATTCAATACTAGCAATGCAGGTGGCTTATCTTTAAGGCTTCCCATACCTTCTTCCAACACTTCATCAATCTATAATCAAGACGTGGATTTAATAGGAAAACTAAATGTTGCAAACATTCCACAAACGACAAAACATATACCTTTTCAGGCACTCTACATGCATCAACAATCACTAGTATACAGTCTGCATTAATGGCAGCATTGCGAACATTCTTCATCATCATAGAATCTAACTTGTGCATTTGCTTCTGAATAACACCAGGTGTATCATAAAGTATCATCTACAAGCAAAATTTTAGTTAGATGAATGACATTAAGCCACTGTCAAAGAATTTGAACATCAGAGTGTGTTTGTGTGTATATAGATAATTGGACAGACAGAGGTAGCGAGGAAATCGCCCCAAACTTGGTGAAAGAATGCCAATTAACACAACCTCTGTAGCGAACATCACTATCATTTCTATTGATGATGAACAAATCGTTACAAACTTGGTGAAGCACAGTCCACCTGCAGTTACTTTATTAGCTGTAGTTTAGTCTACTCCTGTTATAATTTGATTTTTCTTTTTTTGCTGCATTTGCATTGTTCAATGGGTATCAATGCGGTGTTTATTCCTGCCCGTACATTTTCTGGAAGTATCAGGATCATGGGATGCTTCTGGTTAGGCAAATGAATAAAAAATCAAAGCATTTATGCACTAAATGGAATTCCCAAGCCAGAACCTAATTGAATTCGGATCCAGAAACCTAAGTTCCAAGTCAGAACCTCAAATTTCAATCTTAAAGTTGATTTAAAAGTAGACCAACAAACAATTTATCTAAAAGTTTTGGATTGCTATAAACACTTAAATGCAGAAAATTATCTAAAAGCTAGCTAGAAGATGGATTTGAAATAGAAAAAAAAAGAAATCAAACCTGATAGTCAGGGCCAGAACATATACCAAGAATCCGATGCCTAGTTGTCTGAGGTTTATCAGTAACAATTGATAACTTTTGGCCTATCATTTGATTCGAAAGTGTACTCTTCCCAACATTTGGCTTCCCAAGCACAGCCACATACCCTGCACTCTCTTCTCTAAATTCAGCTTCAAATCTTTAAACATTACCACCAACCAAAAAAAAAAGAGCGAAAACAGAACTAACCGCTTCGGTGGTTAGGGTCAGAATCGTAGTCAAGTTCTTCCATTTCATAATCGTCAAGCAACGCCATGTTCCTCGCGGGCTTTTCACTCAACGACAAGATACTCGACTCCTCGTCTTCTTCTTCTTCTTCTTCTTCGTCGAATTCTGGTTCGCTAATCCAAAATTTCTGCTGTTTCTTTGATAACGAGAGCTCGGAGTTACTATTACTCTTTCTGGCTTGAAATTTGAATTGACTTCTTCTCACAAAACAATGGCGAAATAGATAAGCTGTGTTGTGTTCTACTGAGATTTTCTGTTTGTTTCTCGGAAGAATCGGAGAAAGATTTAAAGCTAGCTCCATTGTAGGAGCTTGCTTCTTCAGTGTCTTTGTCAATAGCTTCATTCATATCTTTTCAAATATACACAAATTAACTGTGCACTGGATAATCTTCCCCAGTCTCTTCAAACGCTGTCGTTTATTCTTCTAGCTTATTGAAACGCACTGCTTCCCTAATTTCTCATAGCATTTATTCGCTCCTTTATTTTTTGTTTTATTCCTATCTCATCTCTTATTTTATATATATATATTTTTTTTATAAATCACAATATTAATAAAATAAAAAAATATAACACATATAAAATTATATTAAACAATAAATATAACACAGAGAAGATCGAGATCGGCATTTCTTTTCCTTTTCAGGCTATATTTCCTGTTTTTTCTTTTCTTTTGTTTACCATTTTTCAAATAATTAGATTTTTTATTTATTTTTATAGTGTTTCTATATTAAAAATATTACAAATAAAATATATATATATATATATATATATATATATATATATATATATATATATATATATATATATATATATATATATCAAATTAAAATGATTTTTTTTTTTTATTCCTTATGGTTTAGTTAAATATACAAGTTAGAATCTGTGTTTTCAAAATTTAATTATAAGTTCCCTATGATTTCATTTTATCTAACATTTTACTCAATACAGTAAAATATTTGTAAATAAAAAAGAAAAAAAAAGTGAATTTGAAGGAAGAAATACAAAATTTTTATCTAAAATTCTCACTCGTAGAACTCAATCCATTTTAATAATTTCATAAAGGGGAAAGTATAAAGTATACATAGCAACTAGAGTAGATCTACAAGCAACACTAGGAGCAATAAACCAAAGATATTCATCCCAATAGAATGTTGAATAATGAGATTCAAAACCTATAAAAATTGCAAAAATACCATTAAACCAAGTAAGAAAAGTTCAACGTTGAAGCAAATTAAACAAAAGATAAATCCTAAACTAAAACATGTGGATTCTTTTTCACAATTCATCTTGACAATTTGTTGAAAAAAGATATCTTTATAGCGATTTCAAGACCAAAATATTTTTAAACTAAAATTTATCTAAATTAAAATTGAAAATCAATTAAAATCAAGCTAGACTTAATAAATCAAAACTAACCTAAAAACTTCTTATATTTTTTATTTCTTCGTGGTGCTTTTCTTGAGGAGTGTTGCCCAATTGAAAATGAAACATTAAAAAAGAAAAAAGAAAAACTACACTATTTCAATCAACAACCCTTCTATTTCAATCATTACCCTTTGCAATTGCAATCGTTCTTCCCTTTTGATATAGGATAAAAACAACTGACCCATATTAAACTAAACAAAAAAAGTATGCGAAAAAGTGTCATTTACATGTTTATTTTCTCCTTTAAATTTCTTTTTCTTTGCAATCTCAGCAAATTTTATCTGTCAAGCTGAATCTACCATCCTGTAGAAACTTCTACCCTAATACTTTTATGATAACAAAGTGGTATATGGTTCACCCAAACCATTAGTGTATCGAAAATTCTTCATGTTATTAGTAGGCATGAAAGAAGTTACATTTCTACTCAACTTCAGAAATTTAATAGTCTATGATACAATCATAATGCCCCTATTCAAACTCTCAAACTCCATAATCTCTCTCCATAAACTCCGGTGGAACGAACATAGCAATGAACTCCCTTTGAAACTCATCCCAAGTCAACGTCCGATATCGATCGCCTATAAAATCTTTAAACGAAGTCTAAGCACTACCTATTAGTTTACGGCTGATAAAATATATAGCATTATGATCGGGGCAATCCAAATCCTAACAAATCAATTGAACAGTGTCCAAGAACTCATGAACCTCATCTTTATTGCCATCAAAAGTAGGGGAACTGCTTCATAAACCTCTCAAAAGTAGTTCTGCTGCTGGCTCAGGCATCGCCTCTTCTTCGGGGATAATTGGCTCCTTAATAGTAGTTTGAGCTCTAGCGGCAACTCTCGTCGCTCGGGTATATATATTATATATCACTCACAACCCATGGAGATAATTGGATCAACTCAAAGGATGACTCGAAATTGAAGATGGACCTGCACGATCTGTAAAGAATAAACTTACACTAGAATAACCTAATCTCTTTGAAATAAATAATAGACTCAATACAACAACATATGCCCCATCTGGGCCTCCTTGAATCGAAAACACAATATTATTGCACTCGCTTCAATTTTCATAATCATAATACATTGTATGTTAATTATCTCAATTAATATCTCACGATCTGGCTTTGTCACCTATAAATCATCAAAATTTATTTATACACCATAAGTAAATTTCAATCATTGAATGTGCAACAAAAATTGATTCTAAAGTCAAAGTTCGATACTCACCGATTGACCACCTGGAGCAGCTGAAAAATCTCCAACAATGACGAATTACGATGAAAGTGGTGCCAAATGACTTGTCTTGATGCGTAGAGTCCGAAAATATAGATTACTCTCCCTCACTTGCCAGATTTCACTGGAAAACTGCTATGGTAGTCACGAGAGTCACCATATTCAGATCATAATCCAAGTTAGTCCTAAAATTACAAATGAGGTATCAAATAAAAACTTAGAGGGAGAGGAGTCCAACGGTACCTGAATCACCGGGAAATGAGGTTGGAATTGACCGAAAAAAAGTTCGGAAGCTCTCTAGAGGAGCTAGGATCAGACGTCGAGTGCACCTCCATCTGGAGAATGCTGGTAGCGAGACTTCACAGCTGAGCTGGTCGGCGATCGTTAGACCTTCCTGATCGGTGCGTATAGCCTTTCGATGGCTAGAGAGCGACGGTCCGACGTAGGTAGGCTCTCTCTCTCTCTCTCTCTTTCTGTGTTAGACAGGGTCGTCTAATTGGTCCTATATGGACCAATCAAACCACATATATATATATATATATATATA